>JAJKFI010000097.1:3125931-3166455 GCA_029204185.1 Lerista edwardsae
TACTACTACTACTACTACTACTACTACTACTACTACTACTACTACTATTTGCCTGTAAACCACTTTGTGAACTTCGTTTTGAAAAGTGGTATATAAGTACCTGTTGATTGAGTGATTGAGACCCAGTGGCTGTTGGATGCCGAGTAAAAACATGGAAAAGTATTTTCAACCATGACTTGATGCAACATCCTTGAGTGAGAAAACCATTCGTGTTCAGTGTCTGGAAGTCAGCAGAATTAAGTGTGGCGGAAGAAGATGACCTGACAGAAATCAGAAATCAAAGAGGACGGAAACAGAAGCCTTCATAAATGATCACCATTTTAGTTACTGAATGTGAAACACAATCTTAATACTTGTTGAAAATGATAAAATATGTTCTTAAAAACTGATTGTGTGCTTTGACAATTTTAGCGCCATGTCCGTGTCCCGCGAGATGTAAATGTTGAAGATCGCTGCTCTGACCGGACACCCAACTTTTTTTATACTGCAATGTACGATAATTCCTCCTGCTCGGAGGCAAACTACATCGAGGGCACAATCCTAACCTGGAGTTAGGCCGGCATAAGTTAGGCCAGCAAAATTTGGCAGGCATAAGGGACACTGGGAAGTATGTTTGGACCACTGTCAGAGTCAGGGAGGATGGTGCACGTCTGTGTGCTGACCTCTGTCTCTGAGAGTGGTCGAAACATATTTTATGGTGTCCTTTATGCTGGCTAAACTTTGCTGGCCTAACTTGCGCCGGCCTAAATTCAGCTTAGGATTGTACCCCAAGACCCAGAGCTCATTCTCACAAAGGTGGGAACTCGCCTTGTCCTTGATTTTGAGAGCTGTCACGATCAAGTCCATGGAGAAGAAAATATCTGCAGAAAAACAAGAGAGAAGCTCAGCCAGAACCTCCTCCTGCACATCTAGCTTTCTATGCGGATGAGTTTGGTCTGTTTTTGTATGGAGTAGTAAGCACTTGCCATACAAGCACCCCTGTTACGATTAAATTGAGAAGAACCAAGGAAAAAACAGGCCACTGCAAGCAGACCCCCCCAAACACATATTCTGCCTATGCTCCTGCTTTCCCTTACCCTAAAAATTCATGTTGGGGAAGGAAGAGTAGGTAGCAGTCAGAGGAGGGCTCAAGCAAGCAGGGGAGACCTGATGGGTCTCCATCCCCGGCCACAGAATGGACCCCAGGGTCCTGGCATTAAGCAGTGTTGCCACCTGGTTGGGACTTGCACACCAGCCACCAGGAGTTGCTATGGGAACCAAATGGGAACAACCTGCATGGCTCCAAAGCCCATCCTGGTTGCCAAGGCAACAGGAATTGTTCATCTGAGGATGCTGGGAGTAGGGAGAATGAAGGAGGATCAGGTGTACAGCTGCCAAAGGTGGCTAAGCTTGAAGGGACAGACCCTGACTAGGGTTAAGAACAGGAAGCAGAGGCTCTCTGAGGGAGACTGAGAGCGCAATCCTAAACTGGAGTTCGGCCGGCATAAACTAAGCCAGCAAAGTTTGGTTGGCACCAGGGCCACCATAAAGCTTGTTTGGACTACTCTTGGAGTCAGGGAGGATGGCTCACATCTGTGCGCTGGCCTCTCTGACTCCAAGAGTGGTCCAAACATACTTTATGGTGTCCCTTGTGCTGGCCAGACTTATTTATCTCATACTTACCTCAGAACTTTACCTCAAAAATTTACCTCAGAACGTCAGATACAAGGGAGTGGTGTTTGATACAAGGGAGATACAAGGGAGTGGCGCAGGTCTGTGTTTTGGCCTCTCTGACTCCAAGAGTGGTCCAAACATACTTTACGGTGTCAGTTGTGCTGCCACATTTTGCTGTCTTAGCTTATGCTGGCCTAACTCAGTTTAGGATAGGAGCAATGACCGCAAGACCGAGTGAAGGAGGCAGCCTTATACAGCAAGGAGGCAAGGCAATAATAATAATCCAACATCCCTGACAACGATGAAGGGGATAAAATGCCACCTCTTGCAGCAACATTTTCAAAATGGCCGCTGACAGAGCACTGTGCTCTCCGTTAGCAGCCATTTTACTTAATCCCACTGTCGTAAATGGCTGTGCATGACAGAATAGAATTGGGTTGTTACTCACAGATAATCATAAATAGAATTGCAACCTTAATTTGTGGGGCATTACTTCTGGAACATGACTCCAGTTTTAGAGCATATTAGTTGCTTCACTATTACTAGACTTGCTATTAGATTTCACTATTATTAGACTATTAGACTAGTGTATTGCTTCTTCCCAAAGGCCTCTAAGGTGTAGCAGAATAAAAAAAAAATTAGGTGGGGAGGGAGCACAGAAGGACCTATTGGAAGGGAGCAAATGTTTGTTCCATCTGTTGGATTTCTGAAAGAGAAACAACAATGTACAGTATTTTGCCTTAATGCACCTACCTCGGCAGCATATATTCTGTTAGGGAAGTTCTAGTGGTTTTAATTAACCCTCAAGGAAAAAACTGCTTATTGCAGCCTTATTTTAAACGTTCAGTTAATGTATCTGGATATTCCAGAGGAGTGTTCCGACACTGTAGCATAGCTACAGTGGTGCGTGTCGAGTATTGCAGGTGCCACAATGCGCTGGGTAAGTCCACCCCCTGCCTTAGTCCCCATTCAGGACAGCAATAGCAACGCACAGTGCATTGCAGTCAAAGCCCAGAATGGCTCTGAGGTCGAGTGCGAGGGGCCACGTACCCAGCGAATCGCAGCACCTGCCGCATTTATCACATTGCCCCTTCTGTAGATAACGCGACTTTGATACTGCCAACAGGAGGGCCTTTCTTTCCCTTTAAAGATCAAGGTACTTGAATAGAATTCCACGATACAATGCTCACAAAGCAATCTAGCACAGGTGCCCACTTCCAAATCACAGAAAAGATATTCAGAGCCGCTTCTTAGTAAGTCACGGAGGGGGCAAGGAGGCCTGGCCTGGCCCTCCACTCCCATCGCAGCAGGGTGCCACTGAATGGTGTAATTTCTCCCCATGCCAGATCATTTTCAGACAACCGAAGCAAATGAAAATGCACTAGTGGCTCCAATGCTAATAGCAAATCCATGGTGTAAAACGTGTGTTTAAATTGACAATAAAAATTTCCATAGTTTATGAACTGAATCTCAACATTTACAGTTGTGGCTATTTTGTCTCCTAATTTCTTTTCTAAAATGCTCATTATTTAAAATGAACTTGGAAGACTTTTCCAGATGCCATAGAATCATTACAGCATATTAAAACACACCCCTGTTGGTGGTACTTATTATGTCTTTTGTGTTTTTATAACATGGAATGGAAGCAAAAATATTTTGATACGTTCCGTGGATTGTCTCCGGCAGTGCTGAAAATCACCAAATAGTTCACTAAGCTAACTTCATAACGAATGCAAGCCCATTCAAATATAAGTGTTGTTTACAATCCTTGAGCCTGTGGGTGGTATTGCCCACTTGAAATATTACAATATGCACCACTGATCTCTTGAAATGGTGCCCAGTTGATAAGATATTCAAGGAAATACTCTCTATATCTTTAATATCTTGGGTTTGGGTTTTTCTTTCCCCCCTCATGCTAAAGGCCTCTAGATTTTAATCTTAGGATGACAACAGCAGCAGTATCAATTTTTGCACAATTTTTGATGCAATATTGTGCCCTCATGAGGTGCCAGAAGTCCTTCACATTGGTAGACCGTGATGCAAGCAACCAAACCATTCCTGGTTACACCATCTTTGTAGCCAGCTGTTTGCTTCCAGGATCCTGTTTTCAATTGCCAGAGATAATGTCATGGCTGGAGATGCCGTCAATTGTGATTCCAGAACTGCTTCTTTCCCGATAATACAGTAATGTTGGGTTATTTCTCAGCTGTTTTCCAACAGCAAAGTCGAATCGGAAAGAAAAAAGCCTATTTACAACCTCAACACAAGCAAAACAACCATACAGCCCTACCCCTTTCCAACATCCCATCTTCCCAAATTTTTAATATGGCTGCTCTAAGTGCTTTCCGACCCACCTGAAACTGGCTGGCGACTCACTGGTGGGTCCTGACCCACAGTTTGAGAAGTATTGCTCTGCTTCCATGCACCCATATCTTCCAATGAGATTTCTTGTTCCTGAGCAAACACCATTTCCTTTTTTAGTTTCTTCTGTCTTGTCTAATGACTCTGTCCTTCCAAATGAAGCCCTATCACATTTTTCTCCAGAAGGGAGATTAGCTTGCACTTGCACAAGAATAATTCTTGTCCTCTTTGGGAAGGATAGGAAACAGTACATGCCCTGCAGGTCACATGACTACACATCTCTCCTTGACCATGTTTCTTGAAGTTACAGATACACCAGCAACCATCTCCGCATTCCCCTGATAAACACTCTCGCAACAAACTCCTGTGTTCTTGTTGTAGAAAGCAATTAAACAAGCCATGTTCGAGTATCTGTATTCTATCAAAAGTTATGGCCAATTAACCGGAAGGCTTTGTTACTTATTTAATTAAATTTATTTTGTCAGATGCCCTTAGCTATGCCACTGACGGTGTGATCAGCACAGGGCTGCAAATATATACACCCGTGCTACTTGGGTGATGAGCTACTGCGCAATCTTATTGAGTGCCTGTGTCTGATGAGTCACAATCTGCCTGTGATTGGTGAAAATATTGGCCGAAGGTCAACAGAGAAGCGAGAGGGCAGTGATGGAGCTGGTGGCAGAAGCACCTGTGATCAAGTCAGCCCTGCGGGGTCTCTGGGCAAATGACAATGCAGTGGAAGGTTTGATGGAACTCAAGAGAATGTGACACTTGACACCGAGTTCAAAGAGCTTAGCGCTGAGTTTTTTCCCAGGCCTCTGCCTCTGCTTCCTGTGTTTCCTCCTTCCATTTTGTAAGTCAGCGGGAGTCAGGAAGTCTGTAATTTATGGAATGGGGGGTTTGCAATGTGGGATTTGTGAACCTTTTCGTAGGTTCACAGCTTCCGTATCCAGAGAGTGGGGTAGGGTCGTAGATAACCCCTGTGGATAAAGGGGGATGCCTGTATACATTTATTGGTCAATCAAACTGCCTTTTAAGAAAGGATAAATGTCTAAAAGCCATTATGGAGTTGAGCTGTGTGGGGTATAGGGGATGCAGACAAATTGCTTAATTTTAAATCCAGAATGAAGCTGGATCCACAAAGGAATCTGGAGGGTTAACTCCATGGCAAATTGGATTACAACATAATACTCCACAGAAAACAAACTATACACTAAAGATCAATCCATTTTATTTTGTATTTACTGCTCTTCAGCAACCAGTAGAACCCTCTGTAAACAGAAACTACATGAAATGTTTTGCTGCCAAGCAGACATCAGTAATACGTGCACATGAGAGATTAAAAAGTTCGCTTACTGTCGGAAACCTATTTGAAAAATGTCCTTAGGAGCAAATAACACTGATTCTGACAATGCTAAAGCGCCAAGCAACACATCGAACCAGCTTGATGTTTAAGGTGGGAAGGGAATCAAAGTGGCTTTTGCTATCCTGCTTGTCATACTTTATTTAAATCTCAGACAATACTTGAAAAAAAACCCAGCATAAATATGTAGCTAAGTGCTAAAGTCTGGTTATGCAGACACAAAATGTTATGAATCAAAAGTGAGAGCTAGTTCAAGAAATCTTCAGACTTCAAAATCAGCAAGGTACAAAGCTAAAATTCAGATGCTCCTTTTCCAGTTATGAACACTTTTTGCTAAACATAGATAATTTCAACATATATTAATTTTTTTGACATTCAAAGTTGTAGAGTCAATATGGCAGAATTATTGTTAAAAGCACATATGTACAAATAGTCTTCCCCCGTGCCCCCCCTTACACAAAGTATTTGGCATAATTATACCAATCTTACTGCGTACACAATGGTTTGCTTCTTTTTTTCACATAGTTGTACTCCTTATTAAAATTAACCAGTTATGTACAAAAATACTCAAACATTTATTATAGAAAACCTCTATAGCTACCATTAACAGCATATACCTGCTGAAGGTTGAGGGTATATAAAAAGTGGTCGCTATGTTCCAGTTAAGCTATCAACAAAGCAAACTGTTATATCAACACAAGCTTCCCAACAAAACAGGGAGATAACTTTTAACGGTATGATTGAAAAATACAGCTCATACTCAGGTTGTCAAACAAATGTTACAAACAGTATGTAAACAGGAAAAAAAAGAGATAGAAAACGGACTGTACAAGGTATTTTAGTTTGTATGGTCCTATGTAACAGGGCATGAGCTTTTAATTGCTCGGCAGGAATTGTCTAGTGAAATGCCACCTAGAATAGCATCTGGCATGACGAAGCGCACTTCCACTCGGAGCATTTTGCAATCACTTAGCTGGAGACAAGTGTTTTCCGTTTGTGCACTAGGGGCCCAATTTATTTTCAGACTGCAGTTCCTGGTACTCCTGACATTTTGGAAGGGGACTGTCAGGCAGCAGCACAGAGGGAGGCTGTTTTTAGAAAGAGAACCTCAAGAGCTCTGATGCATCCTGCTTCTTCCATTTGGGAGATCCGGAAGCTCAGCACTTCCAGCCTTCAGACCTGCAGAGTTCCTTCATCCCACACTGGTGTTCCCGGCCAAACCAGTTGTCAAAAGGCAACTTCACTACTTGCACCTGTGCAGAGACCCTTTAGCAGAGGGGCCATCGTGAGCGGAAGGTGCATGCATTGCTTGCTGTGGCTTCCCTTAAAATACCTGCAAGCAGCAACCAGGAAAGGGCTGAGCCCCTGGTGCCTGTGGATTTTCAAAACCCATGTGGAATGCATGCTTTTCATATCCTGTCTCCCAGAGTGCAAATAGTTGCTTGAGAAATTGCCTTCTCAACATGGTCCCCACATGGGCTTTTGAATCCACATAGCTGGGTATGGAAAGGGAATGTGAGGGACCTGCAGAAAAAGGAACCTGCCTTTTCCGACACACCTCCTGAGTTATCTGTGAGTGCCACATAAAGAAACTGGAGGCAAAAAGGCTGCCAAATTGTCAAGATAATGGATTAAGTAACAAAATAATTCACTACAAAAGACTGAACCCTGAAGAACTATTCATAATGTTGCTGTGAGAGCAGATCTCTACAGCTTAATGCACTCTAAAGTTATTTCTCGTGAACATTTGGTTGCACCCAATACTTCCAATTTATGCATTTGCTCATTTTACAACAAGGACACTGGCCATTTCTTGGGTCACTATGAATATGACACAGGGCGCAATCCTAACCTGGAGTTAGGCCAGCAAAGTTTGGCTGGCACGAGGAACACCGTAAAGCGCATTTGGACCACTCGGGCAGCGCAATCCTACAGTGCGCTCGGCACCGGCACAACGGGGCTTAGTCGGCGCTGTGCACTTAGCACTGACGCGGGGGTGCTGATTGGCTGCCCTGCGTCAGCGCTAAGGCCACAGGGCCCGCACAGCACTTCCCTTGCGCAGGCCGGAGGCGCCATGACAACGCGCCCCAGGGATTGGCGGGAGGAGGGCGGAATGTGGGCGGGACATGGGCGGGCCTCGGAGTTGGCCATAAGGCCGAATCCAAGGCCCACTGGAGAGACCGTGCGGCCCCAATTCGGGCCGCGTGATCCCCTCAGATCTGCCCCCGCTCTTTAGCAGGCACAGATCCGAGGAGCGCATAGGGGAGGCTGGAGCCTCCCCAACCCAGCGTCGGATATGGCACTGGCTGGCCGGCCTTGCCATTCTGGCGCTGAGTTGGATTGTGCCTTCAGAGTCAGGGAGGATGGCGCATGCCTTTGTGCTGGCCTCTCTGACTCAGGCAGCACAATCCTTGTGCCAATGTGACATCACTGCGTCGATGCAAGGGCTGGAGCACATCCTAAGCCCGTCCGCGAGGCCTCGGGGCCCTGATCTGGGCCATGCAATCTCCTTGGATCTGCGCCCGCTCTTTAGTGGGCACAGATCTGAGGAGCACATAGAGGAGGCTGGAGCCTCCCCTATGGTAAGGGAGCACACGCTCCAGCCCGTCCTGAACAGCGTTGGATTTGGCACTGGCTGGTCAGCCTTGCTAATCCAGCGCTGTTCAGGATTGCGCCCTGAGACTGGTGCAAACATGTTTTACTGTTTCCCTTATGCCAGCCAAACATTGCTGGCCTAACTCCAGGTTAGTACTGCGCTTATAGTCGTGTGAGCCACTATAACAATGTGAGGATTAATTTCCTCCTCTGAGTACAAGGATTTTTTTAAGTGAACTTTCAAGATCTGATGGCAATTTTACAACCTGCTGTTCAAGGGGATTATTGTTTTCTTCATCAGTTAAATGGAATAGTGAAGTTAATTGCATCTTTAAAAAATGGGGAAAAAGTGCTAAAGAATGTTTCTCCGCCCCCCACAAAAAGCCCCAACTAAATATGTATATACACACATTTAATAAAACACCAAAATTGTCAGTAGAAAGAAAGCAACTAAAATAATTGTTTTGTTTTATATCATAAACTGCAGCAACATCCTTGCCATTTTCCAATAAAAAATAATCACTGGACATGTATTTAAATTAAACCTCTCTTGTTATAGGAGAATGCCTTTGCTTTATATACTTGCTTTAACCATACTATCCCATGTGCTTGAAGGAGTTGCAGTGTCCTACCACTATAAGGTGGTGGAGGAAGACTGTAGTCTTGATCCAACTACGTTTGGGGGAAAAAAATAGAACTTCAGACTGAGAGTGGGATGCCTCTGCATTGGCTGAACAGAATATTAATGACATTATTTCAGTCCTGTATCCTGCAGCATCTGGTATTCTAGGTTAGTACTTTCACTTGACAAAATGTGCAACATAATATTAAGCAATTTTTTAAAAAAATCAATGGAAAGGATAATTGTGAAAAAATATTAAAGTGCCTATATGTTAGATGTGTTTACCACTTAAGCCATTGCAAGATGACTTTCTATAACTGAGACACTTTTCGTGGAAGAGGCCTTGGTCGAGGGACTTGTTCAGTTCTCTTGCTACTACTTTCCAGGTTGTTCGGCCGGACCAACAGGGGTTTAGGCGGCAGTGCTGGTGGTTCCGTAGTGATGGGGATGGAAAGATTTTGAGGTAGCGGAACAGGGCGCCTCAGTGTCCGTTCATAAACGCTGTAAGGTGGTGGGGTCTTGCTTTCTTTTCTCACTGGCTCTTCAGAAATGTTGCAGTTAGAAATTGATCCTGGGGGCTCACCGACTTGAGTTTCAAAGCAAGACGTTTCTGACATGCTACATCGACTGAGTGAAGAAATGCCACTGCTGTAACTGCCTGACAAGACTGGGGAGTTGGACATGAACCCTGAGGAATGGTAGTCCACAGGAGAAGGTGTGAACGATTGCACTGAGCCCTGGGTGAAAGAAAGGAAAGAAGTCCTGATCATGGGAAGCAGAAGAATTTAGTTGAGGAAACACAACAAAATTATGGATGCACATTCCCTTTTAGTGGTTACAGTTGTAGTATGTATGGTAGTAGTTAATCTTACAGCTACCATAATTCAGGGGAAAAAAGAAGATAAGCCTTTTTGCAACTTCAGAACCAGAAACTGAACAGTGGTCCTTTTTATAATTTGTGCTCATTCATTAGAAAACATGTAACATTCTGAGAATCACTCCAAAGCCCAATGCATATTCTGTTGTGTGATGATGTTGTGCCCTCTAATGCCAGAAATGAGAACTCACACTCAAATCTCTACGCTACCAAATCTACGCTTCCCAAAATGAAAGAATTCAGAACATGTGGAAATTAAGTCTCTTTTTTACAGGCGAATGCCTTTATTTTGTACACTTAGGGCACAATCCTATGCATGTCTACTCATAAGTAAGTCTATGGATTTTATGGGGGCTTACTTCCAGGAAAGTGTGTATAGTATTTCAGCCTCAGTCTAACCATATTATCCCACATGCTCTAAGTCCGGGGTGTCAAACATAAGGCTTGCGGGCTGGATGCAGCCTCCTGAAGCAATTTATCTGGACCCAATTCTACTTGGGCTCTCCCAGCATGATAATCGGGTGCTCTCATATCTTGAAATTATGAACAAGATTTGCCCATTTTCTCTTCTGCCATTTGCAGCTAATGAGTTTCTATGTGAGAACAAAGTCCTTACTTCTGGCCATCGTCTGCTATTGATGTCATTTCCTGTTTAATGATGTCACTTCTGGCCCTCAGCAGGCACCATTTGTCCCACTATATGAAACAGGTTTGTCACCCCTGCTCTAAGTCGTACAGTGTCCTACCAACAGAAGTGATAGTGGTATAGTTTTGGTCGAGTGGGACAGATGGGAAGCCGACAATCCTAGCTAAGAGTGCAGACTCTGTCTAACGGCTGGCAGCGGTTCTTCCTGCATAAATATTAACAAGCAGCAATAGTAGAAATGGTAGGAATAGAAGGTGATGCGATCCTTTCCCTGGCATAACATCCAAGTTGGTCTCTGGACAAAGGCCATTGTGTCCTGAATACACAGTATGAGCTTCTACGCACGTGGGCATTTTCCTTTTATATACCTCTTTGTGAACTACTTCTGCTGAAAAGTGGTATATAAATATTTGTCACACTGCTAATAATTTTGTTCATAGCAATATGCACCTTCTAGCTACACTAGCAGTAATGATGTGAACTGAAGTTCCTGAGCTGGAGAGCTCAGATGTTTATTTGCATTGCACAGCACCACATTTTAAAATGTTTGATTATGTGGGTGTTTTTTTTTAAAAAAAACAGAAAATTAGAGGACTGTAGTTTCAGGTGCTAAACTTTTAGAGAGTGAGAGTCATTATACATCAGATTTTGGAGACAACATGTATGCCAATATTGCAAGGAGAAAAGGAGGACATAATTAATGCGGAAGAAACAAGCATGCAACACACTCTATACTTCAAAAAACCACGTCAGAGCTTGCCAGTACCTTCATTGGGGATCTTCCAGCAGGAGAAGGAGAAACTGAGGTCATGTGTCGAGCTGGTGACGCTGTGAAGAAAAGCCATCCATTCAGTTTCATAAGAATAGATCTGATAATCTGTACTGAGAACCTCGAGGAAGCGTAAAATGAACATTCCAACTAAGTTGAAATGTCGTGCACATTTCCTGCTGCTCAGCAAAAGCCTAGGCTGCATTTTAGCAGAGCCAGTGGATGACATTTTGACATCCAGGTTGAAAACCTGCGACCTGGACCCTGGCAGGCCAGGGGGACCCCCCCCCCCAAAAAAAAACGAAGTGTCACTGCACATGAGACACACTATTTAATAATGGTAACTGGTGGCTTCTTTTTCTTTTTTTTACAAGTCTGAGAGAAGGAGGCGAGAACAAAGTGAGAAGATTCCCAACGTCAGAGCAGGCAGGGCTGTGAAGCGGACTTGGCTTCAGGTTTTAAGCCCACCAGGGTCCTCCCGTATTCTCACCCAGCACGACTCTCTTAACAAAAACACGAAAGGGGGGAAGATAATTATCTCAGCTCAAAGGAAGTCAGCGTGCTTTTACCCAACAACAGTCAATAACCATTGACTAGTCTGTAATATTCTAATCTGTAATATACTAATCTGTAATATTCATCCAACAGTAAAATACAAAAGGAACTAGAAGTTTTGTAGAGCTTTTTAAAAAGAGGTTTTTGAAGTGCAGTCTTAACAACTTGTTTTCGCGACCCCGTTCCTTGCGTTTAGGCCTGATACACACATCATGATGGGTTGCAACTGGGAATAGCAGCAGTGCAAGAACTGGGGGCTTTGGAAACTAACCACCATATATACTCGTGTACCAGTCTATCTCACGATAAATCGAGGGAAAGTTTTAAGCTAAAAATCACAGAATTTGCTGTAATCCATACATAAATTGAGTCTAAAACTTAGGGGTGTATGTAATTTTTGAAAACTACCTACCAGTAATTGTTCTGAAAGCAAACACAAAAAGGAGCCATTTCACTTTGTTCTGAGGCGGCATAGAAATGGAACTATTCTCCAAACAAGAAGGAAGAGAGATGAAGGCACTCATGGGAGTTGTAGGCTTTGTGAGGAATTCAGTTCAGTACTTCCATAGCAGCAGCCTTCATAAAGACTACAATTCCCATAAGCGCCTTCACCTCCCTTCCTGTTTGGAGAAGAAGCTAAAAGTTAATAGCTTGCTGTCTGTTAGTGCCTAAGAACAATTACTGGTAAGTAAAGTTGCTCCATTTTCCCCTCACCCACTGTCCTGCTTCTCATTTCAGTCTACCCCCACCTCACCAGAGGTAGTTTTGAGAAGCTGCTCTGAGAAGCTTTATTTACCATATTGACCGGTGTTAAAGTCAAGTCATGTTTTAAGGCATTTTTAAAGTATATATGAGTATATATGCTAGTCCAGATCAGAAATCAGTAAGGCGCACTATGTGTAGCGCAGTCGTGTGCAGTGAGGTCCAGGCCTGGGGAGGCACAGCCAGCGGCGTCATTCAGCGGGTACGCTGGGCACAGCCACATGAATACACACTCCCCCTCTCCCTCTGTAAGCTTAATCTCTCTCAGTACTTCCTTTGGAAAACACTTCCTCTCCCCGCTCCCTCTTAATAAATTTAAAAAAATTTCACCCTCCGCCACATGAGTTACGGTGAACTGCACATAAATGGAGTAGAGCCCTGACCTCTCAGCCACTGGTCTTTCCCTTTCCCAAAATGTAACCTTGTAAAAGGTGGGGAGGGATGGCAAGTGGAAAAACCTTGGCAGCAGTGGAGGCCTCCTCTTTAAGGCCTTGACTGTAATTTCCCAGTGCATTGTAAACAACACTTTTTGTGCTTCCCCAGTGGCTACCAGTGCTCCTCCTTCCAAGCATGTTCAGCACAATCAATAGAGAAACAAAAGGCAGTGACAGAGGGTTCAAGAACAAGAGGTGCTCCTTTCATATATAGCTAGGGGTGAATGACCATCCCTATTCGTCTTTTTCAGAGGGTGTTGTTATTATCATTCGGAGAAGAATTTATACCCTGCCTTTCCCATGCTGAAGCAAACGCCCAAGACGCCTTACAATGTCACATGACAAAAGTGCAATATAAAACAACAATAAGTAAAAATGTCAAAAACAAAAGCACTAAAACATTAATTTTAACATTAAAACACAAGCACAGGGCACAATCCTAACCTGGAGTTAGGCCAGCACAGATAGGACAGCAAAGTTTGGCTGGCACAAGGGCCAGTATAAAGCGTATTTGGACCACTCTCGGAGTCAGGGAGGATGGCGCACGTCTGTGTGCTAGACTCTCTGACTCAAAAAATGGTCGAGACATACTTTACACTGGTCCTTGTGCCTGCCAAACTGAGCCAGCCTAATTCAAGGTTAGTATTGTGCTCACATACACAAAACATTTAAACCATGGAAAGACCCAACAAATCTCGTTAGGCCACTGGGGGGAAGCAAAATTGTCAAAGAGACTAGTCAAGCTGCAGCACTATTCCAGAGGCAAACATCTAATGGTGTTGATGGTGCTTCTGCATCTTTTTGGATTGTGGTCTCTTCTGTGATAGGGAAGCATTTCCTACATTTTGCAACGTTTATTGCTTTGTGGACTTTTATTGTTTAAAATCAGCAAATAGCAGCAGCAGCAGCAGCAGCCACAAGAAGGCATTTCCAGTGACAAACCAAAAGCCCCATTTGGGCAGAATTCATCGTACGTTATCTAATACATTATACTACAATCGTTATCAGGACAGACTATGATGTCTGCACATACCAGTTTGGGTGGGTCGTGGTGGCACAGGGGGAGTCATAAGCCTGCCACTGTCTGAGATGTTCCTGGCTTCTTTCCCACTGTCCAAGCTCCAGCTGCTAGGAGTGCTATTTACTGCTGTGGTGGCAGGTGGGGGAAACAGAATTGACAGAAGTTTTTGGAACAGTCAGGAGTTAAAGCATGTCTGGTTTAGTAAAGAAGTATTAAATAAGTTTAGGAAGTATCAATTAGACATCTCTAGGGGTGTTTTGTTATTTAAAACACATAAAAACACAAAATATCACCTTTTTGGTATTAAAATATCCAAACAAAAACACAAAACAAACACACTTTGATGTTTAAGAGATTTTCCAGAAATAAAAATAGATTACTTTTCCAACTAGAAGTAATTATGTGGCTGCACCTTCTATCACCTACTTTTAAAACATTTAAAATTAATAACAATGAAAACTTGGAATGAGAACCTAAAATAAAAATACAGAACACAACTTTCAAATGATGACATCTGCAAAAACAACAACAACCCACCACCGTTTTCAAACACCCCTCGACACCTCAACTGTAGGGTGACACAGGGACTGCCACGTACATAGGTTTATCTGAGATCAAGGCTTCTCAACTTGGTCCCACTACTGAACTTACCTCACCAGTCTCTACAGGCTCCGCATTCTATCACAGCTTTTGGGCTATCTCCTATCTAAATCCATCTAAGAAGTTAATATTTCAACTTTTATTTAGCAATTCATTGTTGAATCTTAGATACTTTTCTCTTGCAGTATCTACTAGATTATGACATTGTGGAATGGACTACAACTTAATATGTTCTTTGCAAGTGTGCTATTTCTACTCACCCTTCTCGGGACCAGACAAATTGGGATCACTTCGAGGCAGAGCGCCATCACCAATGTGATTGTATAGAATCCTCTAGAAATTCAGAACAGGGCACTTTTATGACACCGCTTTTGTTAAAGGTTTGCAAATTAATTAACGAAATGTTTGCCCAAGGAAAATTATTACACTTGGAAATAAATTGCAGCAAAAAAAGAAAACACCAGCAAATGACAATTGAAGTTTGACACAAGGAGTTGGCTTAAATTTTCTTAAGAAAGGGTAAAAAACAAAAAGGAGTTTAAATAAGGTGTACAGAAACAAGCAGAGGGTAGCTCCTTCTGTACTGAAAATGAGGAATAATGAAGACTCTATGGAAAGATTACGTACTGGACAGTAGAATTACAGGAGGCAGCTCTCATCCCATTTGAATATTAAAAAAGTCATAGGACAGGGATGTCAAGCAAAAGGCCTGTGGGATGTATGTGGCTTGTGGAAGCTCTTTTTCCACCCCTTGGGCTCTCCCAGCACCACCACCAGCTGCTGAGCTGTGTTGAGGTGTCACTGTTGAAAGGGCAGCTCGCATGATAATTGGGCTGTTCCATATCTTGACAATATGATCAAGTTTTGCATATGTTCTCTTCTCAATTGCAGCTAATGGGTTGCTAAGTAAGAAAAAAGGGCTCATTTCTCATGACCTGCTTAGTGATATCACTTCCTGCTTTATGACATCACTTCTGGCACTCAGAAGGCATCATGAATGCTATTCGGCCCGCTGTATGAAGTGAATTGGACACCCCTGCCATAGGAACTAGAATTTTTTTAAAAGAAGTGGAGTGCTCATTCAAATTCATCTGCATGAATTCTGAGTTCTTAAAACATTGAGATGTGAGCAGAAGAGCTTGCCTAATTTTCTTTTTAAACAAAAATCCCCCCCCAATCCCAACATCTCTGCATAGGAAACCTTTTCTCTGACAAAAGCCAGGCACATCCGGATTCACTGTTCACAACATGCCTATTAAAATAGCAGCTTGATAGCAATGAGAACTACTGTAAAATCATCAGATAAACCAGGCTAACAATTCAGATCAAGTTTGGGAAAGCAATGAAAGACAGAATATTCTAGGACTTAAGGAAATGCCATTAAGTGCATAGTGGTGATGACAATGATGATGATGATGATGATGATAAGCTGAAAAAAGTTCCCATATCTTCTTCCAAAGAAATTAACGATTGTGCATAGGAAGAGAGGTAAAGATATCAAACAAGGTGTGAGTGAAGGTTTGTAACTAAACAGAACAATAGAAAAAATGGATTAAAGGGTTTTTTAAATTAACACATAGAAATATTATTAGTGAATCTTGGAAGGAGTAGTGATGAAGGTAAAAGAACCAATTGATTGTTGACACTAAATTGTTACTCATTTCCAGAAAATATCATGGGAGCCTAAATAATGGTGCTTCTGTCCAAAGGTTGCACACAAAAATGAAGCTAGCAAATGCAACGTTCGCAAGAACAAAGAACTTAGGAACGTTTTTTCTGAGGAAAATATACAGGGATCAGCCAATGCACTGAAATCACTGATTTCAACAACTCATAAGAAATACTGCCTGATGTCGAAGACAAAAAAAAAAGTATGAGAACAACAAATTATGGAATACTTAAGAGGAAAGAAAAGGAAAAGATAAAAAGAAGTGCAACTACAAAGGAGTAGCAGGTAGCAAATGTATGTGAAGCTTTGCCACAAGCAACAGACATGCGGACATTTTAACTGGCAGATGGAAATGACGCAGAAAACAAGTCATCAGAACTCAGCCACAGACCATCATCTCATACCACAAAACTATTTGGCCCCATGACCAGCGCAACGCAAGTATTACTTTGTCTAACGTGTGAATTTACTAAATGTGAATGTGAATTTATTTAAAATGGCCAAAACTGAATGATAGTGATTAAATCCAGAATCTGGTTGGCTAAAGCCCATGGACACCACCATAATGGACCATGTTTACTGAGTTTCCACATTATAAAATGAGACAAATTGGGCAACATTTTATTTGGGCCATGTGAAAGTATAACAAAAAGCCAGCACTGAAAGATTTGAACAGACGGATAGCTGTATTCCTAATCTGACGACCCAAGGAGGAAGCGTGATACTGCGGCCCAAGTCCTGCTCGCCACTTTCCAATGCTCTCAGCAGATTTAGCAATGGTCTGACAGGCATGAATTCAACCACTGGGAAATTCAGCACCCCTTTCTTCCTGAGATGAATGACCACTCCGATTACAACATGGATGCTTTTTGTTAAGAAGGTAGATGGGGCCTTTCTTGAATGTGCAGGCACACCTCAGAACAGGGAACTGTTAATATCTCTAGAAATACGGAGAGGTCTTTGACAAAGCAGTACGTCATTTTTTTCTCCTATCTCTCTCTCAGGAGAACAAAGAGATCCGTTGAACAATGACATGGTTGTTTTACAACAGAGTCATCACAGGAAAATCTGCCTCTTTGTGTTTTAGTTTTTTTAAGGAAGCGAGGGGGAAAAATGAACAGCTTGAGTCCTTATCTTCATGATGGCTGAATGACAACAACAGTTTTTCTACTTACCCTGTCAGGGGCTACTGAGGATGTTGACAGATTGGGAGATTTTCCTGCCAGGTAAGCCTCTGGGAGAGCAGATACTGGACCTACGTGCTCCTCAGGCTCCCTTGGTGAATCTTGGATGCAGCGCGGAATGGAGGCCTCATTCCATTTGACAAAGCAAGGGTTGGCAGGCTGGGAGCAAAAACGGCATATTTCTCTCGGTGGCACATTTTAAAGCCACTGAACACACAGAACCATTTCCTGGACTCTCTCCCATCCTGTCTCCTCCAGAGGATGCTAGGAACCTCTCGGCTGAATGCAGAATTGATGCTTCCTGAACAATTGCACTCACTGAGCAAATATCAACTATTAGGGCAGCTGGCAGGTTATAAGATTATGCAGGATCAATGCATAAAACTACTGAGGAAGTACAAGTAAGTATTCCTATCCAAGATAACGAATCACAAAGACCTAACGTTAAAGAGGAGGAAGAACACCCTCGATTATTTCTAAGAAAGATCCTCTGAAAGAGCCAGAGTCCTATTGTTACATGGAGCCTGATCAAAGTGGACAGATTTCTGTAAGTCTCAGCATTAAAGTTACACTGTTAATGACATGATGCAACAATGAAATGGATTAGAAGGATTTTAAGAAATAGTGCAAGGGCAATTGGACTAGATAAGTAATATACCTGATAGAAAAACAATAGGCAATTGAAAAATGGTAGGGACTGCGACCTCTCTTTAGAAGAACATCAGATATGCCAGGCTACTTATTTTGGATGTTTTTATTAGGACCCAAACTACAATTCTTGTCGCACTTCTAATTACAGCGGAGTGATGCTAACAAAGAGCAAACATTTTTTTCTTTCCTCTTCATTTTATTAAAATACTTCTTCTAGCATCCTTCAAGAAACTGCCCTACTGAATGAGGCTAAGAGCTTCAGAAGCAAAGTTCTGACTTACCCCAGTGGTTCCCAAACTGTGAGCCATGGGAGGCATGGAAACCAGCCAAGGGAGCAGCAGAATCCTAGTGAAAAGCCCACTCATACAATGTGTAGGATAGCAGCCCTAATGGGGAGCCGTGGCCAATGACCCAGTAAGTCAAGGGAACCGCCTGCTGAAAAAATTTGGGAAGCACCAACTTGCCCCATCAGCAAACACCTAAGCCCAACAACCATATTGGAGTCTTGCTCAAAACTAAACAGATCTATTCCACCTTTCCAAAAAAAAAAAGGGAGGGGGGGACACAACCACCAAATAATTGCATGGACTGGTAGAGAGATCAACCACATTTCTCCACCACAATCACCTATTTCTAAAAGGACTGCCCTATTGGTTGCCTACCTGTGAAGGCTCAGAAGGATTGGGGTAAATGGCACTACAAGGCCTTTCCCTCGGAGATAAGCAAGAGTTCTCTCTGGAATGTTTAAGCTTGTCAGACAACAGAGGTGAGCCTGAAATACAAGAGAAACCTACAGAATCAGTGTGTGCAGCTCTTCCAACATGCCGTTCAGAGATGGCACATGGATGGAGACTCTCGCACAGTGGCTTTTTCTCCCCACTGCAGAATCTCAAATGATTCATGGCAACTGATGTGATCCAAGAACCAGGAGCATAAAAATCATGGTGTGACCAGAAAGCTTCTGGAAGAATTTTTATGTAATGGAGCACTAACCTCTGGCACTGGATGGAGCAGAGCTGGTCACGTTAGGTGAAGCAGAATGAGTGGAACTCAGGCTTGAGGTAGATGGACTTGGCTGGAAATACAAGAGCCACAAAAATCTCAGTATGGCGTGACTTGATGGTGGAAAGAAAAAGAAAAACTAAACATGTGGTATGGTCATTGTGACAGAAGCTCACCATAGAGGCTCTCTGGGTTATTTGACAGGTAAAAGCAGAACATTTGGACCAAGGAAATGATTAGGTAGTGTGTAAGAACAGAGGAAGCTTCCCCTTACTGACACTTGGTTCATCCTGGGTTCTCTACACTGGCTGGCAGAGCCTCTCTAGAGCCAGATCTTCCCCAGGTGAACCTGGAGATTTCTGGAACTGAACTGGATAAATTCACCTCTGATTTTCCCATAAACACCAATTCTCCTTTTTTTGCCTTGCTTATTGCATTTTCATGCCATAATAGAATATGTCAGAACAGCTGACAAACTAGCTGACAAACAGGGCAACAACAGGGAAGGAACCCAGAAACATGGCAAGCAGTCAGAAGCAGCACAGTTAGGCCAGCAAAGTTTGGCTGGCACAAGGGACAACGTAAAGTATGTTTGGACCACTCTCGGAGTCAGAGAGACCAGCACACAGACGTGAACCATCCACCCTGACTCCAAGAGTGATCCAAATGCGCTTTACGGTGGCCCTTGTGCCAGACAAGCTTTGCTGGCCTAACTGTGCTGGCCTAACTCCAGGTTAGGATTGCGCTCTAAGTATCTTGTTTTGAAACTGGCATATGAAATAATCCTCTTCTATACTGGTCTCTGTATGCTATCTGGCAGCTATCAGACCTTTTCATCCACGGATGTAACTCAACATGTTGTGGGTCGAACTGTACCCTCTGGTCACAACTGGAGGACACCTCTGGTTGTGTCAGGGTCCAGGTCCGTCCACCCCATAAATCCTATGATTCACGGATTTCAGCATTCATGGGGGTTCTGGGAACAGAGAGGGAATGCTGGGAATGCTGAGGTTGAACTGTATGGTCTTATTTGAAAAGGACACTGATTTGGTTGCTACTGAGGAACATGACTTACAACTAACTCCCTGATCAAGAGAATATGTGAGACAGTAAGGGGGAAAAAAATCAGATGCTTGTATCTTTAAGATCAGCCAAACACAAAGCTTGTGATGACACCAGCCATGCATCAATCCACACAACAAACAAGCACACAAAGATTCATCCCTGGTGGCTTTCCAAAAATGAGAAACTGCTTTCTGAAGTCTTCCAAAGTCAGAGCCGAAGCTTTTCCCAAAACACGTTTTTGTTTGACTGACTTTTGATAGCTAGGAGTAAAGCAGGTAAGAAGTACTTTTAAAATGCTACTGTATGTAATGTTTTATATTTTACTGGGCATTTTACATTGTTGGTTACTATACCCAGAGTTCACTGTGTAATTAAAATTTTTAACATACCCCATGAAGTTCAAATGCAGTGTGCTAAGAGTCTAAAATCAATTAAAACAAATCTTGAAATATCCTCGGCATCTGCTGCTTCCCTGTCATCCCAACCGTTCTGACTAGAGCAGTGTTCTCCAACCTGTGGGTCAGGATCCCAATGGGGTCGCGAAGCCTCATTTCGGGGGTCATGGCAACTTTTCAAAGCCCATGCAAGAGAGGGCTTGGATCCAATCAAATAACAGCAACTTCCTTATCAAAACAGAGTTTCTCATATCATCCTGCGCATCCTCTTCTCACTCTTTTGTCCTGCAGCTCCTAAGGGCAGTTCTGCTCAGGTTGCTACCTCACAGGGTTGTTGTGAAGACACAAGAGCTAGGGGGAAATGGGGCAGGGAGGGCAAGGATGTGGGTGGCGACGGGAGGATAGATCAGGTCCCGGGAGGGGGTTGGTGTCATACGTCCATCATTTATTTATTTATTTATTGGGGCCGCAGCGCAAAAGTGGTTGAAGACTACTAAACTAGAACACATTCTCAAAAAGCTTTAAACTCATCCTGCGAAGATGTCGGGGGGGGGGGCATTTTGTACCTGCATGTTGAAAACTTCATCAGAACTTTCAGATTGTCCAGTTATATTGCTGACTTCGGCAGAAGCTTGAGAGGACAAAGAGGAGGAGGAGTATCTGTTGACCGCTGGGTAACTTAGTGGACTGTTACAAGCAAATAAGAAAGCAAGTTCAACAATTCTGACTCCAATTTCAGTTCAGCAAACAGCACTGTTAAGAATCCAGATTTCTCTTCCTCATGTATGCCTTGCAGTTTAATGCAGATTCATGTATTTCTCACGGTTTTTTTTTTAAGTGACTATGATACTTTATGGGCAGAAAAAATCCGCTCATCTTGAAATGTTTCATATGCTATAAAAATAGTTAAGGGATTATTTATTCATTTAAAGAATTTTCATCCTGCCCTTCCACCCTATTCCACCCTCAAGGCGGCCTCAACAATAAAATCTCAAAACATTATCAGTAGAACATTATCAAACTAGATAAACCATAAAAACAGTAAAACTTAGTTTGCTCGAAGGAGTACAATAAGACTTAATAAAAATTACATTTTAAAAAATCACCAGCCCCCCACTGTCAGCATATCCCTGAAGAACAAAGTCTTTGGGCCCCGCTGAAAAAAAACTCCGAAGAGAGAACTGCTATCAATTCCTGAGGAAGGGAGTCGCACAAGAGGGGAACCACCACCGAGAAGGCCCTATTTCTTGCCGCCAGCAGTTAGAATGGCTCCCTCTGATGACCAAAGATGATGGGAAGGATTGTATGGAAGAAGGCCCTCAAATACCCTGGATCCCCTAAACTCTGAACTCGAACAGTTTACCATTGACTTCAAGCACTGCCTCCACAGATACCTACTCCATTTTTGTCCTAAAGGAAACTCTCTAAAAGGAAAGACTCTCCAGAACCTTTCACTGATTCTGTGCTGCTATAAATCACTGCATTTTTATGAGGACTGGATATAAAAATGGCCCACATTAGAAACACAAAAGTTTAAATTTTTTTTCTCCCACTTACCTCCGCCTAGGAATTACTCTGCCACCCTCTGGACTCATAGAAACAGGTACTGAATTTCTAGAGACTCGAGGACTTCCATTTGGAAAGTGCACGGGACTAGCCTGAATGCATGCCGCAAACTCCTAAATATACATTTGATGGGAAAAAGGACAGGGGCTGTAAGAACTTAAAGAATTGCAGCTTGATGTTCTGCATAGTTTTAACATATGCTAAGTACTTGAGGGTGGAATGCATAAGGGGAATGGATGGCAAATACTGTAAGCTGAAGAAACCAGATTTTCTTCTGTAATGTGGTCCCTCGTTATGCAGAAAGACATAAAGAAAGTTGCAAGTTATTGTATTAAAACTACAACCATGTAATATAGTCTGATAGCCAGAAGATGTCACTGTTTGTGGCTTAATAAACTAAACAGATTTGCACAAAGCAGCCATGACCATTGTGTGTCTCATGCGCTGCTCAGCATTACTCTCACGTACCTGTATTCCCAAACTTGACTTCATCACAAAGAACTGATCCACTAGTTTTTTATGCAAAGGTCTCATGTCTTGAGGGACAAACTTCTCATGCACAGCTAAGCCAAATTCCAGAATCTGGGCCTTCACAAAATAAGATGAGAAGAACACTGTGTATCTAATTTTTCTTCATGTAGCTTTTCAATGACAAAACCATTTATAGACCAGTGGTTCCCAAACTATGGGCAGGGCCCCACCAGTGGGTCACAAAACAATTTCAGGTGGGTCATGAGGCACCTATGGCAGCCATACTGAAAATATGGGAAGATGGGATGCTGGAAAGGGGGAGAGATGTGTGGTTGTTTTGCTTGTGTCAAAGTTTTAAACAGGTTCCCCCCCCCTTTTTTGATTCACTGTGCTATTGGAAAATGGCTGAAAAACAACAACCCAATTTATTGCTGCATTATCAGGAAAGCAGCAGGTTCTGGAGTCACAATGACATCACTTCTGGCCATGACATCACTTCTGGTGGGTCCCGAACAAATCATTTTTCTAAAAAATGGGTCCCAGTGCTAAAAAGTTTGAGAGCCCCTGTTATAGACTATTATATCCTGAGATAAAAATCCAAAGAAGTATGTACATGTTCTCTTTTAGCTGTTCTATTGACAGTGATGCTTGGGGATAAAAGCAGAATGTATAAATACGAAGCCTATATCAAGGAATTAAATCCAATAGAAATACAGAAATTTAAAATATAGCAAGCTGCAGAAATTATCCTGAACTAAGTAAGTCAAACCACACATTTGAAAGAAGAACTGAAGTAACATCAGACAGGGTATAATAGTTACTTATTAATCATGTATATCCCACCAAACACATAAAAATTTTCAGCAAACATTAAACACCGCAAGAACTATAATAAAAATGAAGCAAAAAATATTTTAATAAACAGAATTATTTAAAATTATAGTATCTTGTTTTGAATCCCCTATATTCCTTATTTTAAAGACAATGGAAGCCTTCCTTCAATGTATTTCAAGCATGATTTAATCTTTAAAGCTGTGGTGTACTGTAGTGGCTAATAGTGCAATCCTGTGTTTGTTTATTCAGAAGTAAATCATGATTGTGTTCAGTGGGGATTGCGCCCAGGTAGGCATGTAGAATTGCTGCCTACGTAACTGAGCTAAAAATCAGGACTTTGTTTGACTGTATCTCTATATAACAGGGATCCAGTGATGTCATCCGGGCGCGCCAAGAACCGCAACGCCCGGATGATTTACAGCCCTCCACCCCTATGACGCCTCCCCAAGCCTCACAGCGCCCGAATCGCTCCATTTTAGAGCGATTCGAGACGCAAGGGAGGGCGGGCAGGCCCAGCAGCAGCTCGCCCATCCTCCGGAGAGGCGGCGCGACCTGGGCTCTCCGCAGAACTAGCGGAATGGAGTACCGGGCCGTTCCGCCTGGATGACGCCTCTGCAGGGATCATAATACTTACTTACACGATTCGAGGATTACAATATAATACATATGAAACTGCACAGTAAAACCTAATGCTTATTATTTAAATTATAATACCTTGTTTCATTTCATTCATTTCATAAACCTTTATTGGCATTTTAAAAGTAATTAAATACACAGAGTAAATATTAAAACATTTGTGCATGATTATTTGGGATGTGATAGTAAAGATACGTTTTACAGTATCTTGTTTCAAATCCCCTTTATTCCCTATTTTAAAGACAATGGAAGCCTTCCTTCAATATATTTCAAGCAGCACAATATTTGCACACATGAAGTTCTACTTTTCACCCACACTTCAAGCTTCTCTTCTAAGAAATCATTTCGAAAGATCACAATGCTTCATTTGTTTGCTTGCCCCTGTACTTGATTTATTTTGAACGTAACTGCTAAAAGTCTCAGGGCCCACTGAACAGCAGCATGTTGCCATGTTAGGGTCTTTTTTTCCCCTGGGCACATATTAGTTTCAGGTACAACAGACAACATGTTAGCTGTTTGGCGTTTTCTTTACCTGCTCAAGCATCAACTCTCTCAAGCATGCAATCTTCTCTCCATCCTCAGGGTGGTTCAGGATGTATTCTTTCACAAAGAATGCCTGAGCAGAATACAATTCCAAGACACGATCATTCAGGTTAGTTCAAAGCACATCATGGTTACAGGAGTTTCAAGCAACACTCAATTCCCTTGACAGGAGAATGCCAAACCTCACCTTTGTATCCAAAGACTACCAGGCCCAGTTCACTTGTAGTAAGTATTTGTAGGACACAGTCGTTCATTTTTTACTGGAAGGGAGCTTACTAACTGCCACTTCAGTCAAAGCCCTGTTGTAAGTATGGGCTTAATAAGCTGCGTATTTTAGTAAGCTGCCTGAAATCTAGTTCAAATGTCAGATCAATAAGTAGTGTAGCTAGAGGGGGGCAATGCCGTAAAGTTCAGCAGGCACCGCAATGCAGCAAGTGCCCCTCCCCTTCGCATGCGCATTGCCACTGCCGCCCCAAATGGCTCCAATAGCAAAGAGGAGGGCTTACATAGTGCATGGTAGTGCCTGCCATACTTACCTTGCCCCAGCTATGCTTCTGGATCAGCTTCTGGTTTCTTAGGGCTTCCCAAACCTTAGAAACACATTTTAAAAACAAATTGAAAACCACTTCCGGTTTTCAATCATGCAACAGGAAGTGGTTTCCAATCATCTTTGTACTGTTCCTGAGGGTTGGGAAGTCCTGCAGATGCATCTGCTCCCTGCACCACCACCCCTGGAGGCTGACACTGGCAGAGGTAAGTTGGAAATTTTGGAAAATACTTAACTTGACTCTCCTGGCATGTCAATCTCCCTCCCAAACAAAAGAGAAACAGTTATTTACATTCATTTATTTAAACAAAAAATACAGTCCAATCATGTGTGGTGCTATGTATTCTATTAAAAAAAATCAAATAATTGCAAAAAATGAAAAATGAGTAAAATAAACTCAGTTTTTGTCAGCTGTTGGTGAACACTGGTGTGTCACCCCAAACATTGTGGTGTGTCACCTTTGACACGTGTGCCATAGGTTCGCCATCACTGACCTAGGGGGTTGCATCGCTGCCATAGCTCCTCCCTCGCAGGCACTTATAGTGCTTCCTTGTACGAGTTTGGGAAGATTTCCTAATACAGGCAGGGGGGCTGGCCTAGATGATCTTGTGACTCCCTTCCAACTATGATTGTATGACTCCACATATCCATTCATTTTTATAAATACTTCCAACTAGCCTGGCAAATGGTCTTAGATGTAATATTATTTATTAATAATATAAATATTATTTAGCCAAATTAGGGGAGAGCAATTAAAGAACAAGCACATCCAAGAAACATTTACCTCTTGATACCTGGCAACTCCACCGTTAACTGCTGCATCAATGACTCCATTCAGACACATTGTGAGGGGGTTTATATTCTGCATCTGTCGTGTCTGACATTGACTGATGAGGGTTCTCAGCTGCTGGTTTTTATTCTCCAAGACTTCAATAGCATTTTCCAGAGGGCTCATTTCCACCTGATGGCCAAAACAAACAAGCAAACAAAAACTAAATCTCTTCCCAATGTGCTATTTGTCACCTATTCAACATTTAGTTTGCAAATAACCATATATCTGACAATCTCATTTCAGAGGTTTTGGCACAAGAATGTTTAAAGTTTTTACAAAAACAGAATTATGACATCCTAGTTAATAGTGATGGTCTGACAACCGCAAAGGTACCAAGAATATGGAATGAAGCCAGTTATATCCATGTGAAAAACCATTATGTACAGCCAAATCCTAACCAGACCTGCGCCATATCCAGCCCTGGTGTCCCCTTACCCGGATAAAGCCCCAGCCACTCCCATGGGGCTACTCCGATCTGCACCAGTGAAATCGCTGGCGCAAATCCAAGCAGCCAGTATAGGGCCGAATAGGCCAGGGATGGGGGTCAGGACCCAGCCGGAATACTGGCTTCTGGCTCCACTCCCTCTCCACGCCAGCTGCCCACAAACCCGCCCTCCCTGAGCACCTGTGTCGGCCTCCACAGGCCCGCTTGCACTGGCCTAGCCGGCTTGTAAGTTGTTGCAAATGTGCTTTACAGCGCATCAGCGACACTCCTAGGCCAATGCAGGGGACATTTGCAGGCCTAACTAGGATTGCGCCCATAGTATAAGAACAAGTGACAAGTTATTTGGATAATAATTGTGGGGGGACAGCTGAATCATAAACATTAAGTCCAAGCAATACCCTGATGTGTCAATGTAGAACACATTTGTAACTGTTGTGCTATTATCATTTGTCATTTCCTGACTCTTTGTGGGAAAGCTTTTCACAATCCAAAGAATGTTTTTAAGTGCACACAAAGGGTTGATCATAGAAACTGGGGTTGCCAGAGGCGGATCTACAGGGAGGGCAAAGCTCTAAGTGTTGCAAGAAGCCTTACCCTGTCATGTAAATCCCTCCTCTCCCTTGCTGCTGTAGCCAGTAAGCAACGCCAAGATGTTGCTTTTCCCTGTGAGGATTGGCTAAAATGGTGCAGGAGAGGAGTGATTTCCACTGCAAGGTAAGGCTTCTTGCAAAACTTAGAGCTTTGCCCTCCCTTAGATCTGCCTCTGGGGGTTGCTCCCCCTTTTTGTCTTCTCCTGGCAGCTGCCTTCCTGAGTTTTTGGGTGTAGAATATCTGGTGGCACAGGAGGTTGCTTTTGGAAAGAGCTGAGACGCCTTACTGCTTACACAGAGTTCACAGTATGGCTGTCAAACCATATGTTCGCACACTGAGGGAGGCTGGAAAGTGGTAAAACTGAGGACTGATGTCCAATCATGTTCCAATCAACCAAGGCATAAATGTCAGTGTACTGAGGCATCACGTCCTGAACATTTAACTTACAAAGCTGTAAAAACGTGATTCTTACGTTAATTGTTTAGCATCTTCATGTATTTATTGCTGTGTTATACTGTTACTTACAACAATTTGTCATCATTTCTTATTCCAGCTGCTGCTTAGAGTTCACCCACTGAGCCAAACAAACTAAAAAGAAATGTGGTTACATAACTACTTGTATTGCAAAAAAAAAAACCCTTCAAAAATCTGTCAATGAGGACTTAGCTCCCAATTGCTGGAGAGGAAAAATGTCATTAAAATTATTAAAATTATCTTTGCAGGAGGGAGTGAAGCCTAGCATCCTGAAGACTGTAACTATGCAGCCCCTCCTGAAAAAAATCATCTGGATTCCACAAATTTATACAATTAGTAACCAGTTTCCAATCTTCCTTTCTTGAGTAAGGTGATTGAGCTGGTGATAGCGTCTCATCTAGGGAATCCTGGAAGAGACAGATTATCTGAACCCCTTTCAATTTGGCTTCAGGCTGAGCCTTGGGGCAGAGACAGCCTTGGTTGCCTTGCTGGATTGTGTTCCTTGAGGACTAACCTCTTGGAACTCTCAGTGGTCTTTGATACCATTACATTGACCATGGTATCCTTCTTGCTCAGTTGGCCGAGTTAGGGATTGAGGGTTAGTGTTCTGTTACGGTTCTGCTCCCTCTTGGCTGTCAGGTCCCAGATGGTGATGCTGGGGGACACCTGCTTGGCGTTCTGACTTGTTTGGGGTGGGGTGCCACAGGGCTATATTCTATCCTCTATGTGCTTTAACGTCTACGTGAAGCCGCTGGAGATCATCCAGAGATTTGGAGTAGGGTGTCGCCCATCGTTCATATGCTGATGACCCCCAGCCAGTAGTGCTATCCAGCTGGTACGCTGGGCGGGACTCACGTTTGATCGGCAGTCCGCCCGTTGTGTCACGCCGCGTTCCGCCGCTTTCCCGCACGCCCCGGCAGGCGGGAAAGCGGCGGAACGCGGTGTGACGCAACGGGCAGACTGCCAATCAAATGTAAGTCCCGCCCAGCATACCGGCTAGATAGCACTACTGCCCCCAGCTCTATCTCGCCATCTCATACCGGGGAAGCGGTGCATGTCCTAAATCACTACCTAGAGGTGGTTGAGGTCTGGATGAAGACCAATAGACTGAGGTTGAATCCGAAAAGACAGTCGTTCTCCTGGTCAGGAAATCCCTGGTGCAAGTCCCGAGTCACCTGCCCACTCTGGATCGGGGCTGCATTCCCTCTAAAGGCATGGTGTGCAGTTTGGGGATGCTCCTGGACTCACAGCTCTTCCTGGAGGTCCAGGTGGCGGCAGTGACTAGGAGCGTTTGGTTGGAATTTTTTGCAATTACTGCAGCCTTAGTTGTATTTTCCACACTGTCATTTTTACACAATGTTTTTGCAATATATGGAGTTACATTTTTTTTGTTTTGTTCAATGCATGAACTATCCAAAAGTGTTTGCATCAACCTCACCTTTCAATTTCATACAATTTTTACTCTTACATGAAGCAAGCACCCTGAACCTTAAGCATCAACATGAAGGGGAAAAAAACATTTATTTTTACTTTATACTCACTACTTCACGTTTTTCCACTTCAAACCAGCGGGAAATTCCAGGCAAACTCTGTACTAAAATCAATGTGGTCCTCTCCACCCACAAACTCTGAAACAAATAAGCAAATTGTTAGATTGCTTTCCTTGATGAGAGAAAACAGAAACTTGTCCACTGAAATCAACTAGTTTTGATTTCATCATTAGGATTATTTATTTGTAAATTGTCTTGGGAGTAGCAGGGGTGAAGGGCAGCCTACACATTTCTAAAATACAGGGTGTCCACAAAGTCTCTTTACAATTTCAAACTTGTACTACAAAAACAAATGAAGGGATACACGTATGGAGAGTATACAATATTAGGAGTATATATTGAAGTTTATTTTGCATCAATTAATAAACCTCTATATGTGCACCACTGGTTGCACGCAGCACTTCAAGGCGATAATCGATTTCCTGCCATGTTCGCTGTAGCATAGTCTCATCAATGGTGGCAATGGCATCAGTGATCCTTTGCTTCAGGTTCTGTACACGATGTCTTTAACGTAGCCCCACAGAAAGAAATCTAGGGGTGTGATATCATTAACATATCTCATCGTTTGCATTTTTCGTGATTTCTTGACATTGTAAAGAGACTTTGTGGACACCCTGTACATCATGGAGAGTCATCTGACCTGCACAGCCTCCACCTAACATCAGTTGCTAACACAAAGGATAAACATAATCCCAAGTAAGGCCGGCATAGCAGGACTATATCCTAAGCCCAGCAGGAGGCAGCAGCAGCTCAGCGCAGGGCAAGGGGAGGTATTCCCCTTGCACCCGGGTAAGCCCCAGCCAGCCCTATGGGGCTGCTCACATCTTCACCTGCTGTTTTGCAGGCGCAGGTCAACGTGGACAGCAGCAGCCTGAATCGGGGCCACCCTGGCCAGGGACGGGGTTTAGAATATGGCACAATGCCCGGCATGCATCACTGCCCCGTCGCCGCCCACTGCGCCATCCCGTTATGCCCCTGGCACGCCTCTGGTGACTAAGCACCACCAGAGCGCTACCGGCGCGGCTGACGGGTGCAGCAGCGCTCGTGCGCCAACAGTTCAGCCAGTTCAGCCCCCGACTAGCTGGCGCAGATGCGCCTGACAGCCCGTTTGCAACAGCGCTGCTCCGGCGCAAGAGCGTAGCGCCAGCGCAACGCAAGCATAGGATTGCGCTCTAAATGTCCTAAATGCACAGCCTCTGTGGGCCTCAGAAAACCCTCTGGGTCAGAGAGTCAAGGTGGGCCAGTTTGGGGGCGGGTGTCCAACATCCGTGGATGCTGAAATCTACGGATGTTGGATCCGCGGAAAATGTGGGCCCATTGTACTAACCTCATGGTGAGTTGATAATTCACATCATGTTTTGGATAGTTTAGTTGCATCCTGTGTCCTGTGACTTTTTATCTGAGGATTTCACCTCAAGATACTTATGGTTGTTTTCTATATATTTTTTTATGCATGGCATTTGTGTTGCTTAGACCTGATATTATAGAGAACTGTGCAAGCAGTGGGGAGAGAGGGAGAGTTGCATTTCTTGAACAGTAACACTTCCATCATATCATGCAGCAAACTGCTTTGAAACTAAGGGAATATGCAAAGAGAGTGTTCAAAGTTCAAACAAAATAAATTGAGCATGTCCCCAAGTCCAGTCAAATGCAGACAGCCCCACCACAGGCAGTACTTATTTCAGGCAACAATGTGTCCTTATAAAGAGTCCATTTAAATAAACAGCCTTATTTTTTGGAAGCAGACTAAGTGAGCTGCCTAAACATATAAACTAAACAAAGCTCCTGTTAGTTAGAAATATGACCAGATCAGACCTTGAACTCGTTGTCTTTGTCTTTGGTCCCTTTGTGGAATGGCCTGTCATATCGAAATCGCCAGATGTGATTGACCTTGTAAAAACTTTTGATGTTATCTGGAATGCCTTCTCTCTGTAGCACCTCCTGGCTTTCCGGAATGGGTGTCACAGCATAGATCTGCAAATCTGCATGTAGCAAGTTAAGGACAAAACCAGCTTATTACCAACAAAACTAAATAGATTATTCTTTAAAGTAGACAAGAGGGCTAATTTATTTTCAAAGTTAATCATTTTATTTTTTTCAAAGCTTGGGCTCCAGATGACAAGGCCTTTTTGTCTAGGATCTCCATGTAGCTCCCACAACTTCTGTTGCTCCTAACAGGGATAGCCAATGCCATGGCAACTACATTTCCCATGGTTCCAAGCAGTCCTTGATTTTGCCACACCTGTGACAAAGCATCTTGAGCTTAATTAAGGCTCCAAGCCTCCCCATGGCCAGGTAAATTTCAAAGACAACAGAAAAGGGGGTTGCAAGAGAAGGGGGGACATTCAAGCTATTCTCAGTCAGGCCCAATCTCCAGATGTCTGGATTTCATTTGGATTGGGCCGAGGAAGGATGAAGCCAGGAATCAGTTTCTGAACTCCCCTTCCCCCCAATTATAAAGTCCATCCCTATAACTAGAGTGCACATGTCGAACGTGGACTGAACTGCCAATTTTAGACTGATTTATAAGCCACAACCAATCCCAATGGTCATTAACTCTGAACTGAATGTATTCACTGAAGGAAAGTTTACAAATTAAAACTCCACTCTTACATGTTCTTACATGAATAGACAGAACTGCTTTTGAAACTAATTCAAAGAGAGTCTGCAAATTAATTAGGGTTATTGCTCTAAGTTTTGCTTGACCCTACAGGTGAAGTGAAATTCTGGAAACATTTCCTTACAAATTGCTGCAGAAGCAAAATACCTCACTAATTCTAAAAATGAGCCAGGGAGAAAAATAATGGACAATGGTATATGGGATTTTCTGTCTACGGCAGGAAGAATTTATTTTTATTGCCCTTCACTGAGATGGAATCTCATTTTGTGCCTTAAACAAGATATTATCCAGGTACAGAGAAGGTAAAATGCCAAGAAAATGAACTGACGGAGGAAAGGAATGCCTTGACAATGAATCCTTGGAATCACTATTGCAAGGGTGTGGGTCAGACTTCCTGCCAAACTTTACACTGTTGCTCTGATGGTCACTTTAGATGTTAATTTTGGCTACTTGCTTTACTCATGTGGACACGGTGGTGTCTATGTAAGGTTGAGGGATGTATCCTAACTGCAACTGTAACACAGTAAATGATTCTGAAGATGGGCAGCCCAATCCAGAACTGCCTGGCCGCCTATGCAAGCAGTGCCAGGCAGCGGCGGGAGAAGGAGGTGTTCTTGCCCTCTCCCTGCAGTAAGGGTGCAGGTGGGCAGTCTACTCGCCTTTGCACCAGTTATTGAGCCGGTGCCGAGGCAAGGGTCTCCATGGAGGACCGTGCAGTCCTACATGGAGGTCGGGATCTGCGGCGAAGCTTGCCGCTGGTCTCAGGCCCTCACCACCCCTCCCCCTGCCCAGAACTCCCTCCCACCCTGCCCAGAAGCTGAGTAAGAGCTTACCGCCCAGGATGCACATGCCTTACAGCTCGTTTTGCAACACCAGTGTGGGCGGTACGCTTGTACCGCTCACTCTGAGAGGCTCAGGACTGAGCCCTAAAGCATTTATTGATCAAATAACAACAGTCTGTACAGCTGGAGTAATACAGAATAATGCCTCTGTTCTCACAGATAAGAAACAGATAATCAAAAATAGCTCCAGTGATTTTTGTTCATGCTTTTTTTTCCCATTTATAACTTTGCAGTATTTAAAGTGTAAAAAATAGCAACATTTTGAATTATACTTTATTGCTGAAAGTTATACAATACTAATTGCGTAGATAATTCACGTCCATTCTTTTATCTCTTCCCAACATGTAATATTGCTTCCCTTTAGTCTTTCTTTTTTCTTGCCAACATTAAAACTTCAGAAACCCCTATGCTGTATTGTCTCGCATTTCCACCCTTCCTAGTCTTACCAAATGATGGTATCAATGGAACATAAGAACATAAGAAGAGCCCTGCTGGATCAGGCCAAAGGCCCATCTAGTCCAGCTTCCTGTATCTCACAGCGGCCCCACCAGGTGCCCCAGGGAGGCACGAGACACAAGACACTTGCATCTTGTTGCCACTCCCTTGCACCCAGTACTCTGAAGTAGCCTACTACTAATGTAAGGAGGTTGCACAATCCATTGGACTTTCCTTCCAGAAATCCGTCCAATCCCCTCTTAAAGGCATCTAGACCAGATGCCATCACCACCTCCTGTGGCAAAGAGTTCCACAGATAAAAATAAACTGGCTCATTACCATGATCCTGTTAATTCCTGTAATTGATTTCTTATGATCTAGTTGCACAAGCAAAAATAATGTGTAACCTAAGAACTTGCAGATAACCACCCTAGCAATTTCTGTTGTCTCTGAAAGGTACCATTAAGATTGGGGAAGCTGAGCTCAGACTGAAATCCATAAGCTCCAGGTTAACACATTCATTAGTTTATTTTAAAATATTTATTTCCTGGTCACTCTCTCCAATGAGAGGCACTCAAGGCAATATTCAGTGCACCCATAGACAATGTTCTGTTGCTTGAAATGGTATTTTTGCGAGCTGTAAATTCCTTGGGACAGCACTGTATCATGTAGGGAAAAGCAAGCAGCTCTGACTGCATAGGACAATATAAATTGAATAAACAAACAAACATACAGACATAATGTTTGAACCAATGCCAGAGGAGCAACAGCGCCAAAACGGCTACCGCTGCATCTTGTGGGCACTGTTACAGCAGCCGGATACTCAATCAGGGGAAGGGGACATTCATCTCCTTACCCCAAGGAAAGCCCTGGCTACCTCAATGGGACTACCTGATCCTGTGCCAGCTAATTTCCTTCCTGACTGGAAGAAAGGCATAGAATTTGGCAGCATCCACTGGGTCCCACCCCCTGTCTGGGCCTGATCCTTCCATCCCCTGCCCAGTTCCACTCTCCCCCACCCGCAAAATCTGCACCACCAGGCAGCAATCTTACGGTAGTAGCAGTGCCATGACCTCCATGCGATGCTGAGGCCTGCGCTATGTACAGTCTGGATGCCGCAAACGTGCTGTAAAGCATTTTCGCAATACCCAGAGCTGGTGCTGAGCAGCAGCACTGGTGCTAAGAGCCCATAAGATTGGGCTCTAAATGCACCAGTTTGTATGCACACATGTGCAGGCGCGCACACCCACCCACCCATCCACCCACACACAGGAAGGCTACTGGTGGAACATTCTAATGTCAAAGAAACCACATGACTGGTGAAACGGGATGGGCATTTCTGGGGTTCTTTTTAGACATGCATACTGTACTATTAACAAAGGGGATACATTGCGCTTCTGCTTGAAAGATGGTCTCATCTGGCTGATTGGCATGCTGCATAGCAATGGCATGTGGGAACTCGTTTAACATCCGCTGTTGAAAAGCCTCCAGACGTTCATAATCATGCCCTCGGCAAACAAATTCTTTGTTCTGGACAAAACCAAAGGAAAGGAAAGCTAATTACATGAATATCAGATTTATTTTTTTTAAAAGGTCATCCAAATGAATAGTTTTTTTGGGGGGGGGAGTGTTTGGATATTGTGTGCATTTTTTACACTTGGAAACAATATATGTAAACACATTCAAACTGCAAATCAAGAAACAAACTTTATTAATAAGAATTCATATTGATGAAACTTAAAATGCCAGGCTACTGTACTTATTAATGAGCATTCCATATTCATCCTAAAACATGAGATCTACAGTGATCTATTCAACACATGAAGCAAAAAACAATTGTAACAGGAAAAATAAAAGGAAGGTATCCACAAATGCTAAAACAATGAGGTTTATTGTTGAAACAGTCCCACAATCTTAATTCCTTTCTCTATAGCAGTGGTTCTCAAACCTCAATGACAATCTAAACCAGAAGTGCCATCATTGTGATGACGAAGGCTACTGATTTCCTGATACAGCAAGAAGTTGGGTTTTTTCACAATCATTTTTCAATAGCAAAGTGAACCAGAAATTTTAAAAAACCTATTTACAACCTTGACACAAGCAAAATAACCACATGACCCTCCCCCTTCCAGTGTCCCATCTTCCCATATTTTCAATATGGCGGCTCTAGGTGGTTCGCGAACCACCTGAAATGGGCTCAGTGGGTCCTGACCGACAGTTTGGGAACCACTGCTCTGTAGTATCTTCCCTTTTAGTAGCTCCTCCAAAGGAGAATTAGGTTGGAATCCTGTACACACCTAACTGGAAGTAAGTACCACTCGACACATTAGGACTTCTTTCCGAGTACCCAATGCCTAGAATTGCACTGTTAACTTTCTGTTGCTTTGTCTCTAGGCCAGCGTTTCTCAAACTGTGGGTTGGGACCAACTTGCTTAGCCGTGACCCGATTTCTAGTGAGTCCTGCAGAGCCTCCAGTTAAAACATGGGTGATGGAAAGATCAGATAACTAATTGCCTAAAGCTTTTGGATGGGTCCTGAAAAAAGAGTCAATAAAAAGTGGGTCCCATGCAAAACGTTTGAGAACCACTGAGATAACTAATTGCCACTCCACCACAGAGAGGGGGCAATGGACCCCCCAGTCTTAGCCTAGCTATGCTACTGCAGTCACCTTCTGCCTCAGCCACCACCTCCTGTCTTTCTTGCTAGGGCTGCAGAGGCCTTTTCCTATGCTTTGCTAGCTAACTGTCAGATGACTTCACCAACTGATTTTGGCACTAGGACTTTGAAATCTCATTCCTACATATATGCTGTGGTGTTATCCTACCGGTACGCTGGGCGGGACGTCCGGGTGATTGGCAGCCCGCCTGTCGCGTACCGCAGCGTTATGCCGTTTGCGTAAAGTACGCAAGTGGCGTAACTGGTTACTCAAATAGCGTAACGCTACGGTACACGACGGGCGGGCTGCCAATCACCCGGACGTCCCGCCCAGCGTACCGGTAGGATAACACCACAGCATATATTGTCAAATTCTTCATATATTGCTGGCAGCTACAGATGCTAAAGCAGTGGTTCCAAACCTTTTCTGCACAGGGACCCCCTTTTTAAGTACAACAACCTGTCGGAACTGCCCAAAACCTAGGGCCAGAAAGTGATATCATGAAGCAGGAAGTGATGTCAATAAGAAGGAAACGGTAAGTGATTTCATTGCGCTGGCAGGGCTGGAATTGATGGCATTAAACAGAAAGTGAAATCACTGTTTTAAAAAAATAAATCATAATCAAAAGATGTTAATAAATCACACTTTTTTGAAAGTCAAAAGAATTTAAAATCCTTCTTAGAATGTTCTGAATGGTTTGCCTCTAACTAATGTTTGAGTTTTGATTTTTTTCCAAGCTCCTAAGATGGTGGTGCCCAGCTTTTCAAGATGGTAGACCCAAGCTCTGCAACCCCCTGAAAATCAGCTCACAACTCCCTTGGGGTCATAATCCCTAGGTTGGGAACCAATGTGCTAAAGAATTGCTTTCCATCCCATTCCTCTATTCAGCCATGCTTGATTTACCAGAGAACCTCACCACTTCTATATGACAGTTTTTCCTACATTTGGTGTGTTGTAAGTAATACATGCTTTTGCATTTCCTTTTCAGTTTTCCTTCCAGCAAAACATTTAATGTATTTTTACAGACATTCTCTATGATTTGATGATGCAATTCTCTTGAAAGAAACCAGACATAAACAGTTACCAGTTTGATAAATGGGAGCATGAACTGGGCAGAATTTGCATTTACAATGCAATCATCTTATGTTGCTATGGCAGAAGAAAAGATTCCTTGAAGGAGATATAAATATCACACCTCCAGACAAGCTATTCCTGGAGTGGTTTATAAAGGACTCAAGAGTGGGCAATGGATTGACATTCTGGATGTGAAATATTAGATCTACCCTGTAGATTCTTGTAGATGAAATCAAATTGCAAATGATGCTTTTTGACTCTTCTTCATTGAAATTAAGTAACTGGACTTGCGTACCTTCCCAAGTAACTTTAACCTGTTTACCACCTTTGTCAGCAACTGTTCAATGAAACAATTTAAAAATCACAAGAACAAATGCCCCCAAAGAGGTGCAGCAATGCTGGACGGCCCAGGTAAAGCTGTAAGTTGCCCTGTCCAGAGATAGACACCAACTGGTTCATTTATCTCAGAACTTACTGGAAGAGGCTCTCTATATTCTCAGGCGGGTTTTGCCCCCCAATCCTATCTAGAGATGTAAAAGATTGAAACTAGGAGTTTCCACTTGCAAAGAATGTATTTTACCATTTAATTATGATCTATAAAGACCAGTCTGCTTAGAGAAGGCAAAATGCATATTGCACAGCCCTCCTCAGACAGTTCCCCCTTTGTGCTCAGCAAACACATAAGGGAGCAGTGAGACCATGCCTGCTAGCCACACACCCCACACTGATATGCCCACGTGCTACACCTGTAGGTACCTGCACATTCAGCCTTTTTCTGCAAAGGGCAGCACTGAATGCAAAGGAGACTATAAGCATGCACATGCCGTCCATGTGATTTAGAATGCTGTTCAGCATTTGATGTGTGCTGGGGAAGGACGTCTGAAGAGGGATCATGTTCTGTGAAGTCTATAAGAAACAGTCATAAAATTCATGAGAGACACAGCCTACAAGGTTGCTGGAGCGTCTTTGTTTGACTTCCAGTCAGTGATCTGAAGAGTGATTACCGCAGCGGATCCCAAAGTCATCGAACCTTTCTTTCATGGCAGCCTCTTCTTCCCAGCTCTCCCAGGTGTCACCATCCTGGATCATGAAACATCTTGCACAATCCAAGAGGGCAGTGTACAGGAGAGCCGGGGAGAGGCCACCAGATACACCCCACGGTGCCCCTGTGAATCCAGTGGTTTGGGAACCACTGGACTACAGGATTAGGACTAAGGCGGAATATCCGTTTCTCAAGTGTGGGAGAATTAATGAGGGAAATTATAAACAGATATTTTCTGTACTCACTCGCAAGAAAAAAGGAAATTTTTTCCCATAAAATCCAACTCGGAAAAACTCGGGTTCCAAACGCTGTTGATCCATAATTTTATCATACAAAGAGGCTTCCATCATCTGTACAACATTCAGGGAAATGTTATTTACATACTTCCAGAATGCAGCATTCCATATAATTATTCAAGGTTACAAAAACAATGAATGTATTTAATAACATTTTGCCCTGACTTAAATATTCAAAGTTTATTTCAATTTGACCTGTGCATGAAGCGGACAGAGTTTTGGACGTGGACCTGAAAAACTGCATTTAATTCCCATTGGGTGACTTTGGGCCAATCACTGTCTTTCTGCTTAATCTACCTCACAGGTTGTCTTTTGTCTTTTTTTTTTTTTTTGCAAAACTAAAGCAAGAGAGTGCAATTATCCTGAGCTGCTTGGAAGTAAGGAAGGGAATATTGATTATCCCTTATCTGGACTGCTTGGTATGGGTGTCCAGATTTTGGAATAATTGCATAAGTCTAATGAGAGATGCGTCTTTTCACTTGCTCTTCGGCCCATTTGGGTGTCTGCTGGCCTTTGACATTTTCATCAATGGCAGATTAATCAAATACTTGCACCACAATTTTAGCAGAAAAGTTACACTTAGGAAAATTAAAATTTTGCTTTGCTGACTACCAAAAGCTATTCTGTACTGATTCTTAATGACCGAAATGCATCCAACTCAATTACCCGCATCTTGCTGAGGTTTCTGTAGTCATAATAGCTTTCATACTGCTCAGCAATCTTCCTGCATAAGATAATGCCATTCTCCCAGCACTGTTGACAAACAAAAAGGAGGAATGTTCATCTAAATGATTTTTAGCTCTTTGAAACAGATTTTCAAGTGTCTCCTGTTGGCAGTACAATCTAGCATTACCCAGCACTTTCAGAAAACATTAACCAACAGGCAGAGAACAGCTGCTTATGAGAACTGAGAACATGGTATTAAAAGCTACTTTCTTTTTGGGATCACTGAACTACACTCAGAGGTACAGAGAACGCACGTCCACAGGGGCTGTCACTGTAGAACACCTGAATTGCCTTTATGCTTCTACCACATTTCAGGATGCATGGAGTAAGGAATGAACTGAATGGCCAGTTACATTACAATATTTATGCAGAAAGCATAGGTCAAGATCAGTCCCACCGCAACAGACCTGGAATACAGGTCTTTATGTGTCTAAACTTGAGCTTCACCTTTATCACCACAGCTAGTCATGGGAAAGAACTGTGCAGCTCTATGTATGTGTTCCCAAATGTTCTCTATAGTAGAAGGATCATAGCTCCTCGCCCACTCACCTTATGTTTGAATGCTAGATTCCTATTTGAATAGGGGACAACATGTGAAGGCCCCAAATCTGCATACTCATTATTGCACATTGCTGGAGGATGGGAATCACCACACCAGTTAGGCCCACTCCTGTAGACACTACTTGAACATGGCATCTAATACAATGGTTCATTCCAAAGTGTGCAGCAGCCCAACCTACCTCCGTAACCTGGGTTAACTTTGTTAAGGCCTATGCAGATGCAGCTCTGTGAAACAGAGAGCTACTTTAGACAGAAACAGCCTGCAGACTGAATGTGACCTATCAAAAACTGAACAATAGTTTAAAAGATGCTTAAAGAAGCCCCTTAAAGATGCTTTCTACAGCTGAAAGTGAAATGTTGGGACTAAATTCCACTATGTGTTTTGATCCATGGCTTGAAGACTCGAGAAACATTTCTGGCTATGTTTTAGACTCAACCAGCCATGGAAGTTTTAGTATGTTTGTATCCAAAATTGTTTTTTGAAGATCCCACAGTCTTAGAAGTGGTTTGTCATGTATCATAGGGGTGTGCAGATTGAGAAAGAGAAGCTCAAAGCTTCCTTGGGCATGCAGAGCTACCTGTGTGATTCCACTGCATTTCTTTTTTTCAAAAACATGCACTGAATTACCAATCAAAATATATAAAATCAGCACTTCTCAGAGTGTGGATTGAGAGCCCAAGCACAGTGGACTGCGGCCTGCACCCTCCCCCACCCCTCTGCACCCATTTGGCTCCAAATAGGAGCCATTCCAGAAGCCCCATCACTTACCAAAGCCTCTGGAGGTCTCTCCCAGCCCAGCAAAACACTACAGGCCTTTGCAAGTGTGAGAATGGCCTGAAGAGGCCTCCGTAAGCCACTTCCAGTTTTTGGAAGCCATGTTCTGAAACCCTGAAGTGGCTTATGGTGGCTTCTTAGGGCCTAAAGAAGCTTGTAGAATGGGCTGCTGGGCCAGGAGAGGCCTCCAACACACCAGAAGCCTTGTGACCCAACACAGAGGACAAGGTGGGTCACCGGGATGCCAAGTTTGGTAACTTAATGAAATAAATATACAATTAAGTTCTAATTCTTACTTAACCTTTACTGGTAGCTTTAGATATACATCAGCCAGAACAGAAAAGTAACCAAAGCACAGTAACATAGGCAGGGCAAGACCTTTGGCTAATGTATCCAGCACCACTGGGAGTCAAACAAACTTACTTTTCCCCTGTCAAAGTTCTGGATGATAGTGAGATGAAGGTACTCTTTGCGCTGCCATTCTGTTTGCATGGGATAGTTTAGGAATTCTCTCAGTGGCCGATCAGACCATTCCAGCAGTTCATCATACAGCAACAGAGTGTAGGCCGCCTCTATAATAGGTTGCAAGTAAACACGAAGCAAATTTTGTGTGAACACACAGGGTCAAACTAGCACTGCTTAAAGCCTGTAATTGGGGCTAATGTGTTTGTTTCTTATTATTTAAATAGCACTCCAATAGGGCCTACAGTACAGACAGAGGAAGTTTCATCATTCATTCATTCATTCATTCATTCATTCATTCATTCATTCATTCATTCATTCA
>JAJKFI010000097.1:3166465-3237896 GCA_029204185.1 Lerista edwardsae
TCATTCATTCATTCATTCATTCATTCATTCATTCATTCATTCATTCAACCAACCAACCAACCAACCAACCAACCAACCAACATACTGCTTTTCAACACAAGTTCACAAAACGGTTTACAGGCAAATAGTAATAAAAACGTTAAATGGCTCCCTGTCCCAAAGGGCTCACAATCTTAAAAAAAAATGCAGACCACCACAAGCAACAGCCATTAGAAAAGACACTGTGCAGGGGTGAATAGGGACAATTACTCTCCCCTTGCTAAATATAAGAGGAACACCACTTCAAAAGTGCCTCTTGCCCAGTTAGCAGGGGTCATTCACCTGTTGAATTAGGGCACCAGATGCTGTTATTTGCCTTGGGGAAAAGAGGGGACAGTTCAGACCAGAACTATGTGGAGGTAGATGGTTAAAACTCCCTCCCACCCCACCATGACAAGATCTCAATTCAAGAGGGCTCCATCCATCTGCTATTTATTGAATAAACAATCACGTTAATCCCAGTTATGTGCTTAAAGTAACATCCCGTTTTACTCTTTTACACAAGAAAACGTGTACACTCTTTTACACAAGAAAACGGTTTCAAGATGGCCGCGCATTCAGGTGCTGCAGCTCAGTGCTCTTCGACTCGGCGTTCTTTATGGATGTTTTTGTGTGTATTATCTTGTGTTGTGAATACCTCCGGCGGGGTGAATATACTCTACAGCAATTGTGAACTTATGAGGATTGGACTGCAAAGTAAACAAGAGATAACAGCTAAGTTTATTTGGAAACATAGTATACCGTCAGAGATTGCAAGGTCCCCCGGCTCTCTGTGGACTGTAATTCCGGTAAGAGAGAGAGTGAGAAGGAAAAGAAGACGAGAGGAGAGGAAGAAGAAAAGGGGCTGTAGGGCTGGTGTTTTATACAGGCTGCAAAAACAAACAAAGCGGTTACCGCTCCCAAGTCTCTTTCTGACTAATGCCAGATCAGTAGCAAATAAGATGGATGACTTAAGGTTACAGGTCTCCTCAAGCAAGTTTGTGAAAAACTGTTGCGTGCTGTTAATCACTGAAACCTGGCTTAACCCCACTATTCCAAACACTGTTATTGATATGGAAGGCTTTTTATTACATCGTTTGGACAGGGACAGGAATGTGGGGAAGTGCAGAGGAGGAGGAGTGTGCATGTTTGTTAGAGAGAGCTGGTGCACAAATTCAGAGATTATAACACGTCATTGCTCTTTGGAGCTGGAATATCTGTCTGTCAAATGCAGACCTTTCTACCTTCCACGGGAATTTAGTATTGTTATTATTCTTGTTGTTTATATTCCGCCGGATGCAAATGCGGATATGGCGCTGGGTCATCTGGGCGATGAAATTGGCAACTTGCAAAGCAAATTTCCGGATGCAGTATACATTATTGCAGGAGACTTCAATCATGTAGACCTACGTGTAGTCCTCCCTAAATTCCATCAACATATAAGGTGTGCCACTAGGGGGTCGAACATCTTAGATAAGGTCTACACGAATATTGCAAATGGATACAGGGTATTACGATTACCACATTTGGGTCAGTCTGACCACATGTCCCTGTTTCTGGCTCCGGAGTATATTCCGCTGAGAAAACAGTCAGGGCCGGTAGTCAAGACAGTGAAAAGCTGGCCGGAGGGAGCAATGGAGCAGTTAAAGGACTGCTTTGAACAGACAAACTGGGAAGTTTTTGATCATCCTGATCTGGAAGAACATACGGCTGCGGTGTTAGGGTATATGGCACACTGTATTGACACTGTCACGGTGGAGAAACGTATCCGGGTTTATCCTAATCAAAAACCTTGGATGACCGGGAAGGTTAGACGCCTGTTGTATGCAAGAAATAAGGCTTTTAAGTCTGGGGATGATCTAGACTACAGTGCAGCAAGAACGAACTTGAGGAGAGGCATAAAGCAAGCTAAGGCCGAATACAAGAGGAAAATTGAAGACTGCTTTCTCAGCAATAACATGAGGCAAGTTTGGCAGGGGGTTCAACAACTAACGAACTATAAAGCAAAAAAGGTTTCTTCGGGCGGTGGCGTGGAGGTGGTTGAGGAGTTGAACAACTTTTTCGCTCGATTCGAGATCGATCAAACTGTACCTGTTCGTTTGCCATCATTTACTCAGCAGTGTCCCCCCTTCATTGTGAATGAGCTGGATGTGAGACAGACAATGAAGGTGGTTAACTCCAGAAAAGCAGCTGGACCTGACTCAATTCCTGGTCGGGTGGTAAAAGACTGTGCTGATCAGCTAGCCGGGGTTTGGACTGTAATTTTCAATCGATCCCTGACACAATGTGCAGTTCCTGTCTGTCTCAAGGCTTCCATCATCGTTCCACTGCCTAAAAAGTTGCCTACAAATAGTCCAAATGATTATAGGCCGGTGGCACTAACTTCAATCTTAATGAAGTGCTTTGAGCAGCTAGTTCGGAAATACATTATCTCCTGCCTTCCTGATTCCTTTGATGGGCTTCAGTTTGCTTACAAAGAAAATAGATCAACTGAGGATGCGATTAATACTGTGCTTTATATGGCTTTATCCCATTTGGAAACACAAGGGAATTATGTAAGAATGCTGTTTGCGGACTTTAGTTCTGCTTTTAATACCATAATACCACACAGATTAATAGCCAAACTTAAAGATCTAGATTTTCCAGATTCTATCTGTTTATGGATATGGGATTTTTTAACAAATCGTCCACAAAGAGTTAAACTGAATGATTACATCTCTACTGACAAGATACTCAGCACTGGCACTCCACAAGGTTGTGTCCTTAGTCCACTACTGTTCTCCATTTATTCATCGGATTGCACCAATAACCATCCCAATAATAGGATTATCAAATTTGCGGACGATACTACATTAGTAGGACTTATTTCCGGGGATGATGAGTCTGCGTATCGGGATGAGGTATTACAGCTATCCTGCTGGTGCAAAGAAAATAATCTTCTATTTAATATCCGAAAAACCAAGGAGTTTATAGTGGACTATAGGAAAAAAAGAGCAGACATTCAGCCACTGTATATAGATGGAGTTTGTGTGGAACAGGTGGTTGAATGTAAGTTTCTTGGGACCATCATAACTAATGACCTGACTTGGAGTGCGAACACCACTGCTTTAATTAGGAAGGCACAACAACGGTTGTATTTTCTAAGGATTCTTAGAAAGCAACAATTGGCTGAGAGTTTGCTAATCACCTTCTATCGGAGTTCAATTGAGAGCATATTATCCTACTGTCTCTGTGTATGGTACACGAGCTGCACAGTGGCAGAGAAAAAGGCAATTCAAAGGGTGATCAAGACGGCCCAAAACATCATTGGCTGTTTACTCCCCTCTTTGGAAGAACTGTATAAAAATAGATGCAAGAGGAAGATATCTAATATATTGAAAGACTCCTCTCATCCGGGACATCAGCTCTTTGAACTATTACCATCGAGAAGGAGATTTAGGGTATTGAAAGCAAGGACGAGCAGATTCAGAAACAGTTTTTACCCAAGTGCAGTATTGAGTTTAAATGCGGGGTCATAAGTTTTTGTGGAATTTAAATTGCTGGGAGCAATGGGGTATTTATATTTGTATAAGTGATTGTTGTATGGTTGATTGTGCATATTTTAGTTTTGGTGTTGTCCAGTTTTACCTTGGGGAAGAGCACCTCATTTCGTTGCACCCAGTTGTGAGTGTAATGACAAATAAATTTCTTATGTCTTATGTCTTATGAAAACAGTACTCTTAAAATTAAAGCAGTACCAATACATTTGTTGACATGTAAGAACAGCCACATATTCACATATTTATTTGTCTCAGAGGAATGCAATAGCAACCTGTTTTATAAATACCGACACAGAAACTGCAAAACAACAAAAAAACACATGCTTTCCATTTGTTATATATACTTCAAAAGATAAATAACATGGTAATATTTTTTCTCCCTACTGACACATTGGACAATGTAGGAGACATCATTCATTCTAAACAACACAACTGTCAGCCACATAAATCCCTTTGCAACTAAAGCAAGCCAACGGTACTCTAACAGGAGTAAATCATGATGTGGAAAATCTGCTTTATGGGTAGAAGGCTAGAAAGTAGAACATGTATTAAAACAACAGTGTCTAAAAGGTTAGCCAGGTCTGGCTATTTCCAGGTATAAAATGGAGGTGCACCAGCACACTGTCACAGCTATCAAGCAGTATTTAAACACTTTTCATTTCAGTGCCACACAAGCCCCCTTGGAATACATGGAACATTCACAACAACCCAATCTGCAACTGTCACCAAGGAGCGGTATTGCTTGCCAGCTGTTCGAGGGAAGTTTTAAACTTGACATTAAAAATGAGGAGGATTTGCCAAGAATTATTGGAACAAAAAACTGGCCAGAAAAAGCAGAGAGTAAGGCAAAGCTAGAAGCGTTTGTGGATTTCAACTTTGTTGTTCCTATAGTTTCTTTGTTGTTCCTATCCTATAACTGGTGGGCCTGCATTATCCGTAAGTTTAACATCTATAGATTTGAAAATCTGCAGCTGCCGACTGCCCCCCCCGCCCCGCCCGAGTTTCACCTGGGACCTCCAAACCTGACCAGAGCTGTCCGGAAGATTTTCTGAAGCCTGCAGAGGCCATATGCAACTGCTTCGCACAATCCCAGAGGCTTCCCCAGGCCTCATAATGCCTTATAAGGACATAAAAATGGCACTTCCAGTTTAACAGCCATTGTGTGGCCCTGCAGAGGCTGTGGGCAGTCATGCCCAGCCTCTGTGGACCTCAGAAAACCCTCCAGTCAGAGGGTGAGGGAGGCCTCAAATTCTGTGGGTTTCAGCGGAATTCGATACCAAATTACCAAAAGGGTACAGAACCCCTGCAGATATTGAGGGCCCTCTGTAAACGATATTATACCATAATCCTAACCTGGAGTTAGGCCGGCACAGTTAGACAGCAAAGTCTGGCTGGTAAAGTATGTTTGGACCTCTCTCGGAGTCAGAGAGGATAGCGCACGTCTGTTATATAGCAATAAGGATTTTTTTCCCAAAAGAACTTCCATGTAAGTAAGACTTACCTGTAAAGTTTTGTGCTTTTAGATGTAAATCATACAATTTATGTATATACCGGATATACATCTCCTCCTTGTTCAATTCTGTCTTGTAAAAATTCTGGAATAAAATCATATTGGAAAACAATATGTTGTTAACTTATTGTAAACAATAAGATTTAAACTATGCTACTTTCTGTCTTGAATATCATTCTCTCTCAGAAAGGCATCAATATCAGGGGAAGTAGTATAGGACTCAGAAAAACTTTTTGTACACTACTTGATGCCTCTTAAAAAGAAATAATCACATTAAAATTTAAAAAGAACAGCAAATAATGAACATTTTATTTAAATAAATAAACAAAAAATCCCTTTTAAAATGAGGGATCTGTTTTGTGATAAGGTATCTCTGTAACAAAATAAATTAAAACAGAATTAAGAATGTGAAGTGTCAAACATTATTCTCTTTAAAAAAGACATTTCCCAAGATCGACAGAGACCTTTATGTAATTATTTTCTATGGGTTTGTTCACAATTATTCTTTATTTCTGTGTGCTGGGAAAACTCTAGGTCAGTGGTTCTCAAACCTTTTAGCACCAGGACCCACTTTTTAGAATGACAATATGTCTGGGCCTATCAGAAGTGATGTCATGGCTGGGAGTGACATTATCAAGCAGGAAATTTTTTTAACACATCAATACAACAAAATCATATCAAATTATGTAAAATAAGTATATTCTTCAAATTTATTTAAAATAAATATCCCTACCCTTCCATGCAGTTGCTCATCTGTTTAAAAAAATTCCCCAAATATCCCAAGGGCAGCATTTTTATCTACAGTTACCTGGGAAGAAGCCCCATTGACTATTGTTGTTAAAAGCACATACACAGAAGCCTGTTACATTTCCCCATTCTCTATAAATCTACTATGCAATATGTTTGCCCTGACTGCATACAAAGCCAGAATGACTGCCAATTGGCAGCATTACAAAGTTAATATTAGTATTGTAAACAAAACAACTGAGAAAGACAAATACAGTGGTTAGTCATCCCTGGTAGTCAAAGTGGAAGTAACTACCCCAGTGTTATTCAAACTATGGGTCGGGACCCACTAGGTAGGTTGCGACCTAATGTCAGGCGGGTTGTGGAAAGCTGGGAGCAGCCATCTTGGAAACTGCACACCTTACTCTTCTTATATCCCTTTTGTGAGTGTTAACAGTTTGAATTTTCAAGTGAGGGTTTTTAATACGTTTTGTTTTTAATTCAGTGCTTTTACATAATATTTTATCCTAATCTTGCTTGCTGTTAGGGATATTTCATGGTTGTACAATTGCTGCAGTCCAAGAATGCCAAACTGCATTTCATTATGTTATTTCATTATGCATTTTATTGTGTTACAACGATGGCACTTCCTGCTTGATGATGTCACTTTCAATTTTGACATCACTTCCAGGCTAATGACATCAGTTCTGGTGGGTCCCAACACGAATGCCATTCTAAAAAGTGGGTCCCTGTCTAAAACGTTTGAATACCACTGAACTACTCAATGAAATGGTTGCCTCACAGTGCGGCCATGTCTTATTTGGGAGTAATGTCAATGTTTGCTTACAGCCCAATCCTAACCAACTTCCCAGCACAGATGCAACTGCAATTCAGCCCCAAGACATTTCCATATATTGAAAAGGTGTCTGTGTCTGCCCCCATTGGCACTGCTGCATCAGTGTTGAAAAATTGTTATTTGTATGGTCAACTTCACTTAACATGTTTAATATTTATTATTATTTAATTATGTCATTATTTATTATTTAATATTTGATATGTTTATTTGAAGATTTTTAATTCACTATTTTTCTTTTACAGTAGACACAGTTTACTGTTAGCTGAAAGCTCCATAGAATCACAGTGGTGAAACTTTAAAAATACATCAATAAATATATTTAGTTTTTATACCTGACACATTTGTACAAATACTGTACTAAACAAAACAAAAAAGTATCCCCGAGAAAGGAACAATATTTGATATACAATGGAATATGCCATACTGAATATAAAGAATTAGACCTTTTGTACTGGAACACAAAATTCACAAGAGCCTGGTACGGGCAAGTGTCTGTATGTGCACAATTTGCAAGTTCAAGGAGCAAATGTTGCTTCTACCCTAACCACAGTGTACTACAAGAAGGTCATGGATTTTTCAGGACAGATTCAAAATGAGAATTTGATCTCATGGTTGTAGGAGGTTTTCTGCAAACTCCCGTGTAATTTTGGCAAACCAGGAGTTCACTACGGGTGGTTCATTCTGAATCCCAGAGCAGCCTCTCCAGGCTTCAGGAAGGCTCCAGACTAACTGGTGCTATGCTCTGGTTGGGCTTGGGGGCGAGGCCGGTCTGGCATCCACAGATGTCAGACCAGTGGAAAATGCAGGCCCCTGTATGTTCAGAGGCAGTACATGCCACATACAACTAGTTCCAAGGGAACAAAACTCTGAGAACAGCGCTCTGTTGCCTGAGCACACTAGTGTCATCTTCACACATTATAATTATCATTTGAAACAAGGAAGTGAACAGTGGTAGCGGGTGCACATCCATAACAGAAACGGTAACAAGCAGAGGCGTAGCTCAAGAAGTGCAGGGGGATGCAATTGTACCGGGCAACAAGCTTTAGGGGAGCAACAAGTTCAGCTTGACATTAATGGCCAAAATTGTGAAAAGTTATATATGATTGGAAAGGCAATTTAATGCAGAATGCAATGACACAAACCAGAGTGTGATATCTTTACTCTATCAAATGTTGCAGCCAAAACAACAGAGAAAATGAAAATACTACTGTCACTTCCTATTGTGATGTCACTTCTGGGGCAACATTTTGCCCTCTGCACTGGACTACACTTGGATTAGCTACACCCCCTGGGCCAAGCAAGATTCTTACTGGAGCACTTTGCCAAGAACAGTGGGATAAAAATGTACCAATATAGTCATAAATATGGCCACCAGCACTTTAAATTACCAAACTGCAATGAGCATTGACATGCCAGTCATCTCTGCAGTCATTTCAGAGACAGCTTTCTTCTTCCCTCTGCAAAGTGCATGCTTTGAAAGATCAACAACTTATCACTCCAGCTGGTGATATTAAATGAAATTCCTTTTCCATACAAGATCTAGATGAGCCATAAACAGCACAAAAAATAATTTTAAAAATTAGCACTTTTGACTGGTTAGGAGTAGCTACATGGCACCAAGTTGCGAAATGAGCAAGGCCTGTAAGCCTGCTACCAGCCCGAATGCGCACTGCCGCTTTTTGGTTGTGTGGAGTGTGGTTCAGTGGTTGTATTCCAAGTCATTTGCTATATTATAAAGCTGTGCCTACATGCACATCAGGAGAATCTAATTTGAGACATTTAGGAAAGCAGGTGAAGTTTTCCACAAGCATTGTCAACAGTCCATGTTGATGGTTTCAGGGTGGTGAGATGAAAAGAATAGAGCAGTCTGAGTCCTTGGATCAAAAGAAGGACTGCAATTAAAATGTCACCAAGGTTGCACAGTTCTTATGGTGACACGTTCCTACAAAAATGCTTAAGAGCCTATTTGACTCTTTGTCTAAAAGGGCACAAATTTGCAAGCCCAGCCTTAGGAGACCCAGGACAAAACAGTTTTGGAGGGAGCACTTCTGCTAGGACTCCCTACTGAGTGTTGAGAGAGTGTTGCAAACACATTTTATGGTGTATTCGCAACACTCCTGGTTAGGACTGCTCCAGAACTCCAGGTTAGGATTGCACCCTGAACTTTGTGATGTTCATGCCTTGCACAATCCTAGAAACAGGAAAGATAAGTGAAAAACAGGCTGTGATCAGTTGTAAACAGGCCAATTGAAGCCTGGAATCTTAAGGTCCTCTTCAACCAGTGCAGTGGCCGCTATGCCAGCCTAGAGGGTTGCAAATGGGCCATAAAAACTTATGAAATCCATTAGGAGGGCTGAAAGACAGGGCACAAACATCTTTAGTATAAGTTGTAGGTTTGTGGATGGCTCATTCAAGGTCCTAAAACACCCTTTCAGTGTGTGCTTTTACTACTACAAGTCAATTCACAGCCACATCTCAATCAGCATTTTTTGTTACTCCGGAACAATCTGCAGAGTTTCTCTGTTCCTCTCCTGCTTGTCTTCAAGCCTGTATTTTGCACAAACACTTCAAATCCTGTGAAATTCAGCATTCTGCATACATGCTGAGTCACAGAATCCATGTTTACGCCCTCATTTCTCCTGCAAATAATGTTTGCCTTTCTCTTAGTCTCTATAACAACACTAGTTTGCTAATCTAGTTTGTTTTAATTACTACTGTGTTGTTTCTTTTTAAAAAAAAATTTCTTCTGAAAATACATATAACAGAAATGCATTATCTAAAATGAATTGTTTTTTTATTCCAATATTTCCTAAAATTGTCTTAATTCAAAAAATATTCATTACTTGTTTTTGGATTACACTTAGGGTGCAAGCCTAACCTGCGGTTAGGCCAGGAGTTAGGTTCAGGAGTGCTGCAAACACACCATAAAGAACGTTTGGACCGTCTTGGAGTCAGGAAGGATGGTGCACATCTGTGTGCCTGACTCAGAGTGTGGTGCAAACAGTGTGTTTGTGACAACTCCAGGTTAGGATTGTGCCCTTAGTTTTAAGCACCAGGTTAATTCATACATCTTACAGTCCAACCCTATCAAAGGCCTGTACCAGCAGAATGTCTGTTCTGCCAGTGCAAAAGCAGGGTAAAGTGCTTTTCTGCAATGTAGGGAGCTGGTGCACTGGCAGGAAAGCATACCTTACAGCACTTATCTATATATATAAAGAAGAGCGTATGTATGTGTATGTGTGTATGTATGTGTGTGTGTATGTTTGTTCCACATAGGCTCCGCAACGCCTGGACCGATTCGCGCCAAACTCGGCACGCGGGTGCCTTGGCCCCCCGAAACCATCGCTGCGCGGTTTTGGAACGGATCGCGCCCCCACGGGCGCAGGTACAAGCGAATTTGTGGTTCTCTGTGGGTGGCTGTGGGCTGAGCCGCAGCATTCCGAGGCTCTGATGATGTCATGATGAGATGCAAATGACATGTGGAATCTTCAGGCAGCAACTGAACTCTTGACAGTTGAAGACAAACAGCAGCCAATCGGATACAGGGCCAGGGAAATGTGTTCTGTGGACATGTGGACGGTCCCTGCTTGGCAGTGGACAGTTGGCACAAGGTGCTGTGGCTGTTGCTCTCACTCTGAAAGTTTACTTTCACTGTGTAACGTAAGGCAATTGGGCAGGTGCAACCAAAGGCTACAAAGATGAAACAACAGCATACACAGGAAACACCTGAGGAAAATAAAACACGACTTGCAACGCTACGTCACAGAGCTGCTACATCTAGAGCAACAGAAACAGTACAACAGCGTGACAAAAGACTACACAATAAGAGAGACAGAGCTGCTACATCTAGAGCAACACAAAGAGTACAGCAGCGTCACAAACGGCTACAGGATATGAAACAGAGGGCTACTACATCTAGAGCAACAGAAACAGTACAGCAGCAGGGATGGGACATATAAACACCCGGGCACACATGTGAGTGTGGGGGGCTCAGGGATGGGACATACAAACACCCGGGCACACATGTGAGTGGGGGGGGGGTCAGGGATGGGACATACAAACACCCGGGCACACATGTGAGTGGGGGGAGGGGTCAGGGATGGGACATATAAACACCCGGGCACACATGAGAGTGGGGGGGGGGTCAGGGATGGGACATATCAACACCCGGGCACACATGAGAGTGAGGGGGCAGGGATGGGACATATAAATGGGCCATCTGTATGCCTGGTGAGTGGGCGGGGAGGTCAGTGATGGTACATATAAACACCCGAGCGAAGCCGGGTACATAACAGCTAGTCTTTTAAAATAAAAGAGATGGTATGCTTAGATATACCCAGCAATGGGATCTACAGATGACTTGGGGGAACGGAGGGTGGGACTTAGGTGGGACTACCGTTTGATTGGCAGCCTGTCCATGCACTTCTGCTTTCGTTCCGCTCGCCCCGCAACCGTTCCTGGCCTCGGAGGGGGCGCCTGCTCGCCCGGGGGGAAGGGTGGCCCCTCTGAGGCCAGGGATGGCTGCGGGGCGAGCGGAACGAAAGCGGAAGTGCACGGACGGGCTGCCAATCAAACGGTAGTCCCACCTAAGTCCCGCCCTCCGTTCCCCCAAGTCATTTGTAGATCCCATCGCTGGATATACCAAAGGAAACAACATTCCAGTCTTGCAAGATAAAATTAACCCCCAAAATTTCTGACCATTTAGCCAGTGCCTTATTATCCATTGGTTTGACTAACCACTGATACCAGTGCCCATCTTTAAATGCCTTGTAACAAGGGTGAAAATCCCATTTCCTCTCTTCCTACAATCTATTACAGTGGTATTCAAACTTTTTAGACAGGGACTCACTTTTCAGAATGGCATTTCCTTGCAGCTTCCTGCTCCCAGTTCCTTGGATTGGAGCCAGTGTCTCTGGAGGAAGGAATGCACTGTGCCATTTCTACAGATCAGTGTGAAAGTTAGTGAAGGCCTCTGTGGCTAATGGAAGACGAACTGTGATATTTGCTGCATGCATGTGTTTGTGAAAACGAACCTGTCTAGCCTTATGTAAGATAAGGCTATATTATGTATTATGTATTATGTATATATTATGTAAGGCTATATTGAAGATACCCTTACATAAGGGTATATCTTTAAGAGAAGGACTTTTTAGACATGCCTTATTTTATGCTTTGAAAGTCTCACTGCACATTCAAATGGGTAAAGGAAAGCTTCAAAAATGTTTTTTTCTTTGAGTCAGTGCCTCTCCATTCCAAACGAGGAGGAGCAACTGATGCTGGGGAGGAGACAGCTGGGCACGACGGTATGCAACAGTGTTGAGCAGAGCTGCTGGAAGAAACAGATTCCTCCCTCCCTCCCCCCAACTCAAAACGGTTGGTGTGCTGAGCAAAGCATAGTACAAAATGTGCTCAGAAACAGTTCACCATACTACATTTTTAGTTCTTTCCCACCCGTCAGCTCACATAGTACTGACTCCTACCAACTGGGTGATGGTATTTTTGCAACCTTGTCAATATGCATCCACATAGAACATGAGTATTTTATAGTCCTGGAATAGGTTTTTAATTCAACGTTGTGCATTAAGCCTGCAGTAAGAAATGTACTTTCAATCCCTGTCTGGAAACAGGCTGTAATACAAGATGATCTTCTAAGCATTCAGAACATTCCTGTGAAATACCAAGAACTTCAGAGCCAAAAAGATACGCACCAAAAGGCTGACAGTACAGCCAATCTTTTTGCCATCCACTTCTCCCATTTTCATGCAGTCCCTAAAGAAGTTAAAAAAACATATCTCAGAATATGCAACATTCAGGGGAACCAATTATGCATATTAGACAAAATGAAGACTCCAAGGTAAATTCACAAATACTGTATGCTATTGATTCAAAAATAAACAGCAGTTGATAGTTGACACATAAACCAGATGCAAAGTAAGGTCAGGAACCACTGAAAATGAGTAATTACGGTTCGTCAGTCAAAAGCTAAAATTGCACCATTATCCATATTTGGGCACAAAGTAAGTTAATACAGTTAAAAAAACCCTTTTATCATCACGTAATCAAATTTAGGGCACAATCCAAGGCCCCCGTTGGGCCACTGCATGTGCTTTGTGTCGGCTCAAGGCTGTTGCAAATGTGCCATAAGGCACGTCTTAACCAGCCAAAGAGGAGCTGGGCTGACCCATGCAAGCCTGCTGATCGAGTCTGGCCAGCGCAGGGGCTTTTCTGGGGGGGGGGGAGAAGGTGGGAGGGGGGTGGCCAGGGGAGGGAGTTCCAGTGGGTGGTCCGGTCTGAGAAGGGGGTTGGAACCGGGTGCAGTCATTAGGTTGCATCCAAAAAAAAAACAACCCCCCATCTCTGGGCTGCTGCGGCATGCTCAGACTTGCACCTGCTAAATAGCAGGTGCAGGTCTAATCAGGCCCCTTGGGGCGGCCTCCAGAGGCAGCAGTGAGCTCCGGAGGCAGCAAACCCGCATTAGATGCAGCACAGGCCGGCCGCCCTGCCTGTTCCAATGCAGATTAGGACTGTGTTATTTATTTATTTATTTATTTATTTATTTAAAGAATTTTTGCCCTGCCTTTCTACCGCACATGGGGCAATCAAGGCATCTTACAAAATAAACAAGACAAAAAGATTAAAAACCATATTAAAAACGTAACACTAATCTGACTTACACTAAATCAAATTTCTTTTTATGCAGTTGGATTGCCAGCGTTTCTAGGCAAGCACAGAGCTACACGTATGCAGTGCCTCATCACAGCTATGCTATCACACAGATCTAGGATCCAAAGAACAGCATACTAGCACTGCACAGTGCGGCAGACTGAAGGGCCTTTGGGCTTGCGTATCTTGAAATGCTGCTCCACATACCACACAGAGGCCTCTTTTTAAAAGGCTGGGTATTTCCAAAGCAGGTTATGATATCACAGAATCATAGAGTTGGAAGGGACCTACAAGGTCATTGAGTCCAACCCCCTGCCTGTAGTAGAAAATCCTCCTAGAGCATCTCCAGCAGATGCCTGTCGAGCCTCTGCTTGAAGGTCTCCAGTGAGGGAGAATCCACCACCTCCCTTGGCAGACTATTCCACTATTCAACTGCACCTTATTGTCAAGAAATTCTTCCTGATGTCCAGCCGGATTCTCCTCTCTTGCAGTTTGTACCCATTGGACCTAATTCTACTGTCAAAGGCAGATGAGAACAGATTTGTCCCTTCTTCCTTATGACAGTCCTTCAGCTATTTGAAGAGTGCCATCATATCCCCATTTCCTTCTCCAGCGGATCACGTTTAGTCAGAACTCTCTACTATGACCTGTCCATCTTGGGTGCCTACATGGCATACCTCACAGCTTCATTGAGCTACTCAAGCCCCTTCGCCACCACAAGGCAGTGATCCATGAAAGGATCTCCACTGGAGAAGGAAATGGCAACCCACTCCAGTACTCTTGCCAAGAAAACCTCATGGATTACAAAACTAAAAGGCTAAACGATATGACACTGGAAGATGAGACCCTCACGTCGGAAGGTGTTCATTATGCTACTGGGGAAGAGCAGAACACGAGTACTAGTAGCTCCAGAAAGAGTGAAGTAGCTGGGCCAAAACTGGAAGGAAGCTCAGCTGTGGATGTGTCTGGAAGTGAAAGGAAAGTGCGATGCTGCAAAGAACAATACTGCATAGGAACCTGGAACGTCAGATCTATGAATCAAGGTAAGCTAGATGTGGTCAAACGTGAGATGTCAAGGCTGAATATCGACATCATGGGAGTTAGTGAACTAAAATGGACAGGAATGGGAGAATTTAATTCAGAAGACCATTATATCTGCTACTGTGGGCAGGAATCCCTTAGAAGAAATGGAGTAGCCTTCATAGTGAACAAGAGAGTGAGAACAGCAGTACTGGGGTATAACCTCAAAAATGATAGAATGATTTCAATTCGGATCCAAGGCAAACCTTTCAACATCACAGTAATCCAAGTCTACGCCCCAACCACTGGTGCTGAAGAGGAAGAAGTTGACCGTTTCTATGAAGACCTAGAACAGCTTCTAACATTAACACCCAAAAAAGATGTCCTTCTCATCATAGGGGATTGGAATGCTAAAGTAGGCAGTCAAGAGGTAATAGGAGTAACAGGAAAGTTTGGTCTTGGAGTACAGAATGAAGCAGGGCAAAGACTGATAGAGTTTTGTCAGGAAAACACATTAGTCATAGCAAACACCCTTTTCCAGCAACACAAACGGCAACTGTACACATGGACTTCACCAGGTGGTCTACATCGAAATCAGATTGATTACATTCTTTGCAGCCAAAGGTGGAGAAGTTCTATACAGGCAGTAAAAACAAGACCTGGAGCTGACTGTGGCTCAGATCATGAGCTTCTTATTGCAAAATTCAGGCTTAAACTTAAAAAAGTAGGGAAAACCACTAGGCCCTCCATGTATGACCTAAATCAGATCCCAAACGAATATACAGTGGAGGTGACAAATAGATTTAGGGGCTTAGATTTGGTAGACAGAGTGCCTGAAGAACTTTGGGCGGAGGTCTGTAACATTGTACAGGAGGCAGCAACTAAAACCATCCCAAAGAGAAAGAAATGCAAGAAGGCAAAGTGGCTATCTGAAGAGGCTTTACAAATAGCTGAGGAAAGAAGGGAAGCCAAAAGCAAGGGAGAAAGGGAAAGATATACCCAACTGAATGCAGATTTCCAGAGAACAGCAAGGAGAGATAGGAAGGCCTTCCTCAATGAGCAATGCAAAGAAATAGAGGAAAACAATAGAATGGGAAAGACTAGAGATCTTTTCAAGAAAATTGGAGATGTCAAAGGACAATTTCATGCTAAGGTAGGCACAATAAAGGACAAGAACGGCAAGGACCTAACAGAAGCAGATGAGATTAAGAAGAGGTGGCAAGAATACACAGAGGAACTCTATAAGGCCGGTCTAAATGTTCCTGATAACCACAGTGGTGCGGTCACTGAGCTCGAACCTGACATCCTGGAGTGTGAAGTCAAGTGGGCTTTAGAAAGCCTCACTAACAACAAAGCTAGCGGAGGTGACAGCATTCCAGCGGAATTACTCAAAATCTTAAAAGATGATGCTGTCAAAGTGCTGCACTCCATATGCCAGCAAATTTGGAAAACCCAGCAGTGGCCACAAGACTGGAAAAGATCAGTTTACATTCCAATCCCAAAGAAGGGCAATGCCAAAGATGGTTCAAACTACCACACCTTTGCACTCGTTTCACATGCTAGCAAGGTGATGCTCAAAATCCTACAAGCTAGGCTTCAGCAGTACGTGAATCGAGAACTACCAGATGTACAAGCTGGTTTCCGAAGAGGCAGAGGAACTAGAGTTCAAATTGCCAACATTCGCTGGATCATGGAGAAAGCCAGAGAGTTCCAGAAAAACATCTACCTCTGCTTCATTGACTATGCTAAAGCCTTTGATTGTGTGGATCACAACAAACTATGGCAAGTTCTTGAAGAGACGGGAGTCCCAGACCACCTGATCTGTCTTCTGAGAAACCTGTATGCGGGCCAGGAAGCAACAGTTAGAACTGGACATGGAACAACCGACTGGTTTCAAATTGGGAAAGGAGTACGACAAGGCTGTATACTGTCACCCTGCTTATTTAACTTATATGCAGAGTACATCATGAGGAAGGCAAGGCTGGATGATTCACAAGCTGGAATCAAGATCGCTGGGAGAAATATCAACAACCTCAGATATGCAGACGACACCACTCTAATGGCAGAAAGTGAGGAAGACTTAAAGAACCTTCTGATGAGGGTGAAAGAGGAAAGTGCAAAAATTGGCTTGAAGCTCAACATTAAAAAAACTAAGATCATGGCAACCACTCCCATCACTTCCTGGCAAATAGAAGGGGAAGAAATGGAAGCAGTGACAGACTTTATTTTCCTGGGCTCCAAGATCACCGCAGATGGTGACTGCAGCCATGAAATTAAAAGACGTTTACTTCTTGGGAGGAAAGCTATGGCGAACTTAGACAACTTAATAAAAAGCCGAGACATCACCCTGCCAACGAAGGTTCGCATAGTCAAAACTATGGTTTTCCCAGTAGGTATGTATGGCTGTGAGAGCTGGACCATAAGAAAGGCAGAGCGCCGAAGAATAGATGCTTTTGAATTATGGTGCTGGAGAAGACTCTTGAGAGTCCCCTGGACTGCAAAGAGATCTAATCGGTCAATCCTCCAGGAAGTCAAGCCTGATTGCTCCTTGGAAGGACAAATCCTGAAGCTGAAGCTCCAATACTTTGGCCACCTGATGAGAAGAGAGGACTCTTTAGAAAAGACCCTCATGCTGGGAAAGATTGAAGGCAAAAGGAGAAGGGGGCGGCAGAGGATGAGATGGTTAGATAGTGTCACCGAAGCGACGAACATGAAGTTGGGCGAACTCCGGAAGCTAGTGGAGGACAGGGAGGCTTGGCGTGCTGTGGTCCATGGGGTCATGAAGAGTCGGACACGACTTAGCGACTGAATAACAACAATCATATCCCCTCTCAGTCATCTCTTCTCCAGGCTAAACATACCAAGTTCCCTCAACCTTTCCTCACAGGACTTGTTTTCCATGACATAGAAGTTTAACAATCTCTGCAATTCCCAGGATCCTGGTTGGATCCTGAATTTCAGACTATAACCAGACCACCATAGATGTGATGAAGTAGTAAAATAATAATAATGGACTGTACAAATTCTGTGGAAGATACCTCTAGATATCCTAGGTCAAATGTTTTCAAACTGAGTCAGCCGGAAAAGCCCTGTCTCTGGCCCCTTATGGACCAACAACTTCTTTAAAAATCCCACTGGGCATGCCCACGCTCTCAGAAACTCTTAAGGTAACTTTCTGGATTCTGGCCATAGAATTTAATCTTAAGTAATAAGATGCAAAATAGATGCAATCTTATACACATTTACCTACCACAGCTTTAAAACGGACTAGACCAGGGATGTAAAACTCATTTTGTACAGTGGGCTGAATAGCATTCATGGCACCTGCTGCGGGCCAAGAAGAGACACCATTAAACAGGAAGTGATGTCACTGAACACAGAATGGCTAGAAATAAGCACTTTGTTCTCAGCTGCAAATGGCAGATGAGAAAATGTGCAAATCTTTATCATATTCAGAGAGCCCAATTATCATATAAGCTGCCCTTGCAGCTGTGCCACTTCTGCCAAGACATGACTTTGCAGTTTAGGTGAGAAGTGATGACTTAGCAGAAAAGGCATTGCTGAAAGGGTGCCCACATAATTGGACTCTCCCAGTGCCTTGATAGCATCTCCCTTTGTCGCCCCTCTTGCCCCTTCCCTATAGCATTCCTTGCCTTCTGAGACCTCTTTCCACCTTCCTCCTTCCAGCAGGTGGTGCTGCTGAAAGGGCAGTGCCTTGAGAGCCCAATTATCATGTGGGTTGGATAAAGAGCCTCCCCAGGAGCAGATGTTGCTGGCACTAGTGTACGCTGGATCTTAATCCTGTTCCCTATCCTCTTCCATTTCCAGCTGGCGCACATCCAAAGAGACCCACTGGGGCAACAGAGGCCTGCCCCAGAGCAAGGACATGAAAATTCCCTTACATCAAGGGTACCTCCACAACTGCCTGCAATGGGATACAGTACGTTCCCCTTTGGTGCCACTGCATTGGCAGTGGGGGGTTTAGTTAAGATTGGCCCCATGAAATAGAAAGCAAGAACACAGATAATGAACGCAACATCGGTTTGTACACTGCCTTGAACATTTTTAGTAGGTTACTCATGTATGTATAAATAAATAGCAAATGACAGCGAAAACGGCATGGACTCTGATTGTTCAAGGGTAAGGAGCTTAAGAACCTGAAATGATAGTTGGGGCTGCAGAGTTCACGATATCTGGATTTGGTTTCTGGCATTGAAGAAGACGCCATGTTTGACTTTAAATAACCCACATATAGCTCAATCCTAAGTGTGAGTTTAAAGGCACTTAGTTCCAAGTAAATATACATAGTATTGCACTCATTCATTCTGTGTTTGGCCAAGTACCAGGACATGGAAAGCACTTCTACTGTATGATGGACAGGATTTACATTATAGGCAGCCAATAACTCAAAGCCAGTGGTTTCTCCATTGACATGTGCAAATCATCCAAAGGTGATGAATTAAAGTATGCTTCCCCATAACTCACCCACCTATTTAGAAGAACCTCTTTAAAACTAATAAACCACATGGAGGAATGACATCACAGGCTCAGCTGGATATATTCCTACTGTTCTGACACTCTTTCTCCATGGCTTATCCATGTATAAAAAATCAAAATCAAAAAATGGTGACTAGTGTTACCTGTCTCCTACATATTGTCTGCTTCATTTGTTTATGTTTTTCTGGCCATAGATGGGCTTTCACCTTGCCAAACATGTAGAGCCTATAACAATTAATCCTCTATTCTTGGCTGTGGCCACTGCAAAAAGCAAAGAAGGGTGTCCTTGTATAGGATACCCTTTGCAGTGCCCCAGGTCAGAAAAGGCATGGCAAGGTACAGCCTGACAGTAACATTGCCCTTGGCACATATAATCAACTCTCATGGAAAGGTCAGGGGCATCTAATATAACATTTGCATCTAACATAAAACTGATCCACAGATTTTTGTTTACGCAAGAGACATGCTTAAAGCTGATCTAACCATTCAGGGGAAAAAATGACACAATACAGTCTCAGAAGGGCTGTATAGAATGGAAGAGAGGAGGATCACATTTTTTTTCCCTTCCAAGGGGGAAGATGCCAACAAATACCCTCCCTGCAGATAGAAATCTATTATAGAAAAATGTCAGAGAGAGGGCTAGCCTAGAACCCCTATTTCTACAGGCAAGGAGATTTTTGATGTCCAGAGCATTCAAAAATGTGACCTCCACACTAGGATTTTGCATAGGTAAGCAGCACCGTACTATTTTACCTGAACATGTACATCAGCCCTTAGTCTGAATACGCAAGTGTAATAGTTTTAAGTCTAAGTGTTTTATGACCTACAGGTCACAAAATGGAGTAAAGAACATTGCTTTTTATCTCCATAATATCTAAACTCCTGGGAACTTGATGCATAGTTTATTCATGTTCATATTTTTGCTAAGAAATATTCTTTGCATGAAAATACCAGCATGAGGCTTTCAGAAAATGGCACGCAAGAACTGCTCACCTGTAGTCCAGCAGCCTCTCCATTAGCCGGGTGACAGTGGCTATTAATGAAACGCCACTTTCTCTCCATGTTTCACGTTCAATTTTCTTCAGCAGGCTGGAAGGAATGAACCCAGGGCAAAATATCAGCATTTATTTTTATCAGTTTCCATAACAACCAATTTATACTCAAAGGTGCCCAAAAATGTCTTAGCAATATCACTTCATTCACAGATACTTAATTTTTTTTTTTCATACAAAGCACAACTGCAAATATTGTCTTACCTGGGATAAGGACCAAAGAGTGGGATTCTACTCCAGGAAGCATTGACAAGGCAAATTGATTTTTTTTAGGTTAGCCAACTCCAAGTCAAAACACTGAGAGATAACATCCTATTTTCAAAAGATAGCTAGACATTTCACATTTACAGATAGAAGACTGCAGATTTTATAACATTATTGTTCTATAGTGCTATTCATTAGACCTGCATTCCAGCATCAAGAAAAGAAACTGAAGGTTTTGTTACCTAGAGGAGAGCATTTCCCATCTCACGGCTCCCTTTCGATGAGATTTCAAATCTTCCCAGTGTAGGATTTTTTTTTCGTACTTTAGTCGACAGTAGTTCTGCACCCACACAATTTACTGCATTGTAAGTGCCACAGGAAAAGCCTTTTCCTGAGGAGAATTTTTTAAAGCTCCCCTTTCGCTTAGTGTTGTTTATGCATTTCCATCATATTCATTTAACCATTCAATAATTGATTGGTTTTTGGTGGCAAATATTAGTCCAGTTCTCTGCGTCCATTAAGAATGAAACCTTTTCAGCTCACTAGATCTAGGCACGTATAGAAACAGAACCATTGGCAATATAATCTTTGGAAACTGAGCACCATTTCCTAAATTTCTGAAATGTCAGGGTTCAAGTCTGCCTGAAGTCCCACACTGTGACATGAATGCCCCTCCCCTAAACCCAGATATGCAAGGCTGCTGTGAAGTGGTTAGTGGCGATGAGGAAAAGGCATTCTGCACATGGTGAATGTTACTGTCTATCACTGCTTCACAGACTCCAGTATTCATGTATTCTGAACTCTAGAATTCTCCAGGTGTCAGAAAGGAATCCTACAGCATGGTGAAAACACTCAAGAGTTCATTGCAGCTATACTTTCTTTGCAGAAGTACCATAGGGGCAGCTTGAAAGACTGTTACTTTATTTTTCACATTGTTACTGGAATTTGTCCTCAAAAAGGTAGGAATTCCAAACACCCTGGAGAAGGGGAAAAGGTTTGCTATCACACCCTGTTTAAGCAGGGCAAACAGGACAAAGTCAGAAAAGTGCAGCTTTAGGAGTCCAAATTACAGAGTAATGGATGCTCCAGTGTAAGGCCTTTCAGGTCAAATATACAATGGTTTTCACTGTGCTTTTGAAGGAGGTGGATGACAACAGCAGACAAAATGGAAGTGCGCAGCACCAAAAAGCTCAATAAGGTTCAACAACAAGGCAAGTGTACAGTAGTTAAGAGACCACTAACAGGGCATGAACAAGTAACAGCATATTTCCTATGCTCAAATTAGAACAGCCAAGGGCAACCCTGGAAGCAGATGGAAAGGAAACCCAATCATACTTAAGCTATTCATAAAACCACCTGAGCACAGCGTTGTTGCGAGAGCATATGGGGGCCACCTGCACACAGCAAGCCAGTTGTGCATCCCAGCTGCCTTGAGTAGAATTTGACCTTCAGCATGTGTTGGAAGAATGTGCCAGAAAAACTTAGTTTTCTGGCACTTTCAAACATATGCTAAAAACAGAATCCAGAATGTAAAAATGCAAGTGCATGACTTGCTTATTATATAGGTTGGGAGCTACCACACAGGTCTTTCAAGCACTTTGATCACACTTATCGTATGACCAAAGGCTGTGTAAATAACCCTTTGCAAATCCAGTTCTTACATTATCTGTGGAGCTTCCATGCCATGAAATGTCAGCCAACTGCCAGCCTGCAGGAGTAACCATGCAATTTCCATCTAGTACTCTCAAAAAGTTAAATCCAGTGGTTCCCCATCTGGGGTATATACACCCCCCCCCAAGAGTTCTTGCCAGGACCTTAGGAGCACTCAAAGAAGAATTGAACAGTGGTGGGAAAGGCAGTTCTGTATTACAATTAACAGCAACAACTGTATATTAATTACTAACACTTTGCTAGTATGAGGGGTACAATTTATGGCAGTGGTTCCCAACCTTTACATAAAGGTTGGAAACCCTATACGTCCTTGCAGAGGAGGGCGGTGATGGCAGCGACAGCCTCACAGAGATTGTACCGTCGCCACAACGGGCTTGGTAAGGTATCTAGGGGGTAGCACAGGCATCCGGGGGGTGACGATCCCCTCTGCAGGCTGCCCCACTGCCCCAAACAACTCCCTGTGGTGAGTGGACCCACGTCCGGGTTTGCAATTGCAAACCCAGAAGTGGGTATGATCGCCGCAGGGAGCTGTTTGGGGCAGTGGGGCAGCCCACAGAGGAGATTGCCATCCCCCATTCCCTCCAGATGGCCGTGTTACCCCCGGTACCTTATCACAGCCCTGTGTGGTGGCAGCGGCGGCGTGATCTCTGTGAGGCTGACGCTGCTTCAGCCACTCCCCTTGAAGGGGAATAGAGTGGTTCTGATTTTCCTGGGGGGTTGCGATCCCCAGGTTGGGAACCACTGGTTTAGGCTCTATGCATAAAGTCTAGAACAGCCCATAGGGCCACAAGTGCTCTGAAAGGTTGGACTTAGTTTATACAAGACAATCAAGAAAGATATGGAATTCATATGGAAATGGTGAGCAGCTGAGGAGACTACAGAGAAGGAAACTGTTATCTGGGCCTCCACATTCCTCCCCTACCATATATCAAAGACTTGCCGCAAGGTGATAGAGCAGCTCAACATAAGGTCTGCAATAATCTTTCAGAATGGATATGGATTAGCCAATTTAAATACAGGCTTTACTTTCCATTGCTATTTTATCCCAAACACACACATGTGCGGATGTTCAAGGTTAACCTTTCAAAGTTAATGTATAAAGCAAACATTAATAACAAAAGAGACTCTCAGACACAAGCTTCTGCTTCCCGAGGCACTATCTAGGCAGAAAGTAAGAAATCGGGCTCCGGTATCCTTTTCTGCATGTCATGAGGCAGAAGCTCTTTTACATTCTTTACGGGAATACTTTATATTTTTTTCTCTTTGATCTTTTTTCCGGAGGTCTGTTTGCTTCCTAAACTCCCACATCAGAAGTGTATTTTTTTAACCTGGAGCTAGACTGCCTGCCTTCAGCACTAATCCTTGCTTAGCTGAGCATATGTCCAGAATTATTCTCTCTACCCTGCCCCCAAATACAGCGTGAACAAATTTGGGTGGCTTCCTATGCCCTATTCTGCATTCAGTTACAGAAACCCAAGTATAGAGCATATACAAACTATGTCAGCAATGAATGGTGCATGTAATGCATAAATTGCTGCTTTCCCCCTTAAAATACACAGGCACAGCAGAAAAGGTTAGCATTCTGTGATTGTGTATTTTAAAGGGGAAAGCAGCTACTTATATATAGGTGCACACCTGAGGATGGATGCAGTTATTCTGCAAGGTATCTATACCATAACCATTTAGTGTAAGGACTACGTGGCCTTTGTCAATAAAAATGAATGTTCATTAAGGCAAGTGCTCTTTCAAGAGAGCACAGCAGCTGCCTGTATGTCTGCTGATGCTGCTCTCTTAATAATATTTGTCTTATTTCTTTGACTGAGACAATGCTGTAATTGATTTGTGAATGCTGAACTAACTGGCATCATGATCTTATGCTTAATTTTATATAGGATGCAAGGACTGCCTTTTGGATTAGACCAAAGTTCATCTAATCCACCAGAGTTGTTTCCAACAATAGCTACCCAAACAAGCTATGGAAGGCAAAGGTTTCCCTTGTTTGTCTTCGGTCACAGATGCTAAGCATCACACTGCCACTGTTTACAGAGAATTATCTCAGCCATTTGCTACTGCTGAACCTACCCGCCATGTTGGACTGGCTTTTCAATTGATTAAACCTGGTGTGTTATTTTATACCAAGATGACATTCTGCTTGCTTGTGAGCTAGCCGTGGTTATGAGTGGTTCTCAAACCAGTGGGACGTGACCCAATTTAGAGTGGTTTGTGAAACTGATAGGGCAGATTAGGCTATATGCATCCAGGGTTAAACAAGCTGCTACTTGGTGGGGGGACGATTGCTACACTATCACCATTTTACCCATGCCCCTTGGCATTTATAAATCAGGAAGCAGCCTCTGGAGCCCTAAAAAGACTGAGAACTGCTGAACTAGACTATGTGTGTTACATCTTGACAATCATAGACTTATTACCATATTATTTTGCAATTACAGTGGGCCCCCATTATCCGCAGGGGTTCCATCATGCGGAGAAGGACAACCGCAGATATTCAAATCTGCAATTTTCTGGGGCTCCCTACCCTCCTGAGCTCCAGAGGCTTTCTGAAGCCCACAAAGACCATACCAAAAATTGCAAGTTGCTGTTAAACAGCTCCAGGCTTCATTCGGAAGCCAGCGGAGCCCATGGGTGAATGGTGCAGCCTCTGCAGGCTTCAGAACGCTTCCAGAGCTGTTCCGGAGCTATGTGCTGGGCGGGCAGGAAGGCCTTGGGGGAGAGGCTGGCTTGGCATCCCCAGATTCTGAAATCCATGAATGTCAAACCCACAGTTAACACAGCCCCCCCCCCGAGGCAGCCCTCATTATCCGCAGGGGTTTAGTTCCCAGAACCCCCATGGATACTGAAATCCGCCGATATTCAAACCCGCAGATTTGGGGCCACCCCAGCCTCTGAACCCAGGACTCCAGACAGCACTAAATACCAAAATCCAAGAAAAACTTTGAAATGTACCTATTTGTATATCTTTTATGAGAGAACCATTTCAGAAAAAATGATACGTCATATCAATGTACAGTTGGCCTTGTGATATCTGGGGATTCAGACTCTGTGGGCTCCTAAACCGCAGGGGAAAGGCTCGCCCCGACCCTCCAAACCTGACTACAGCTGTGCTGCGGCTGAGTCGGAGAGTTTTCTTAGGCCTGTGACCTCCCACAGCCTCTGTGGGCCTCCAAACGCCCACTTCGGGCAAAAAAAATGCAAATTAACTGTTTCCCAGGGGAAACGAAAAGTGATGTTTTTATGCCTTGTAAGGCATTCTGAGGCCCAGGGAAGCCCTGCTCAGCATAAGGCATTAAAATGTCACTTCCGAAACGCTCTCTTGATTTTCATGTTAATGGCCACCAAGTATAATTGGCAAAGTCTGTAACCTTGGAAGCATTTTATCAGTTACTGCACAGAGTATATTTCTAAGGGTACATCTGTGTACATACAGATGTGTTGCTCTGTATGGGAAGATTTCCAAATGTATGCCTGCGTCTCCTTCAGTTAACAGTAGTTATTGTTCCTTTGACTAGTCAAACTACATAACAGTTTGATCCACGTGTTGTTATTTGGTATTTCTCCATATGCATCAGATTAAGACTCCAATACTACTACTTGGAGGCATGCATCAACTGTTGTATTTAAGCTTAAACAAATCAAAGGCTACTGTATATATGTTTGAAAGACAGAGTGGTAGTCTAAACGTTTGTCCAGACAACTCCTAATGTTGCACAACTTACATGAGCTTACTTACTTACAGATTTAAAAACTGATGAGTTTTAGTTCATCTATAACACTCATGTATTTCAAGCATTTTTTTTTGAATAGGACAGTGGTTCCCAAACTGTGAGCTGTGGTTCCCTGTGGAGCCACAGAAATCAGCCAGGGAAGCTCTTTAATCTGCAAAAACCCACTGCCCTAAATAATGTATTGGATTGTAGCCCTGCTGGGGAGACACAGCCAATGACCCAATAGGTCAAGAGAGCCGCCAGTAGAAAACGTTTAGGAACCACTGGAACAGGGCCACAGTTTAAAAAGTCTCCACGTTAACATTTACAGCTTGATAATGTGCAGCAAACTCAATAACTAGACAGTGAAAATGATAGTTAGGAACACCTCCATTTTTAGGGAAACGGAAAGATTTATAACTGAGTTTCAAAAGTTATTTCTCTGAAACAGAATTTACTTAGAATCAGTTGCCAAACTATATTTTATTTCTTCAAATGAAGATGACACCTGTCATCTCTTTCTGAAGTCAATTAAAAAACAACACCTTTAATGCTTATGAAGTATTAGGGATATAGGAAAAACCTTAGGGATATAGGAAAATCATTTTTTTTTTTAATTCCAAGATCCAAGAGAGCAAGGCAAGGTCAGTTAAAGAAAAGTTACCTCTCATAACAAAGCCTACCTGTCCTCACCTTGCATTACAGAGTCATCACTAGAATCTATGGTTGCATCCATTTTCCCAGCTAATAAAACTGCAATAAATTTAAACTGCTTGTGCACTGCCTCATTAATTTTTAACCACGGGACACACTATTCTCGTATTGCTTTAACTTATCCACACATTTTAGGTACCCATTTCCAAAGAGACACACAGTGTAAGCAGCTGTTATATATAAGGTGAAAAAAATCATTTTGAGTAACATGACAAGTCTAATAGAATCTCCCCTGTGCCTCTGCCAGTTCCTCCCATTCCCTTTTATTAATAATGTTACAACATTGGCCATTAAATCTGCTTTCTCACAAAGGGTACATTTTTGGCCTTTCAGCAACAGGCTTTATAAAACAATTTGTTCCCCATCCAGATGTAAAACTAAATCTTTTGACTATACCTTCTTTGACAGCATCCCGTTCCCCCTCAACACATACACACACATTTAAGCTGCAAGCACAGTTCACCAATGGGTGACTAGAATGCACTTACATCAGGGCAGACATGTTCCCCAAATGCTTCCGCGATGCATTCTGAAGCAGCCATGGCCAAGGGAGGCGTTTGCAGGCCTTGGTGTAACCCAGAAGTGGCTTTCAGAAGAACCAGATAATTCCCTGAAGCCAGCATGGTTTGTGGCACTAAGGTAAGGAACATTTTGGGTTCTGATTTTGTTTTAACTTTAAAATTTTATAAAGGCAAAGCTTGTTTTAAAGAAGTGTCCAGCGCAACCCGGAAGTGGCTTCCGGGAGCGCCAGTCTGTGGCCCTGCTGCCCACAAATGGCCAAATCTGCGGGTGCCAAGATCTCAGATGGCAAGGGACCACTGTGTTGCTTTTATCTTCCTTGCGTTTAAAACCAGTCTTGAAAATTAAACCATCCATTGTTTTTTTCCCAAAATACAAAATTGATTTGCAGCTTGCTATATCCACTGGAGTGAAGAGAATTATGCCATAGTTTCTGTAACCATTGCTACAATCTGATAAGGGCTCAATAATCAGAGCAGATTTAAGTATTTGCACTACACCTATGCTTGCATTGCAGCCCCTGCGCATGTTTCTTGAAAATTAAACCATCCATTGTTTTTTTAACCTAGCTTTTTACCTACCTAGTTGTTTTTTTACAACTTTACCTAGCTGACATTTTGCTGAATCAAAATATCAGCTTCAGAGTTCACCATATTAAATGAATATGATAGAAGACATAAGTAGCAATTTTCTGAATTTTGGTGACCTTTAAGTAAAATGAATACATGACAAAAATACAACTTCATAATAGACCACTGTATCAAATGTTGGTTGATTTTCTTCTCTTCATGCACAAATGTATTGAGAATGTTTCGCTGTTCATGGTTCTAAATGTATCACTTACTTCTTTTAAATGGAAAATTGATGTCATTAAGCCAGTATTTCAGGAAGAGAAATATTATGGCCACGGTCCAGTCAAAAAAATCAGGCACTTTTAGGTATTTCAGGGCGCAACCGGAAGAGCAATGTTGGGCTCGTAATCTATCTAATTAATCCTGATGAAAGAGATTTCAGGAAGACAAAGCAGTTCAAAGCTCCAGCTGCATCTATAGTTTTACCCCACAATGAAACAATTCTCTACGCTAACTCTTACAACTCATTTATTACTCACATACTATTGAAGAGTTCTCTGTATGTTTCGTCACCTTTTCCTTCTGACATCAAGCTATCCAATTTGTCAATCAGCTTTGCTTCCACCTGCAAGTAAGATACGTACGTATACATATAGGTAAGACATGGATATACAGGTATATAGGTCTTTTGGAGGCTATATAGGTCTATATAGGTCTTTTGGAGGCTATAAATCAAATGCTTTATCAAACCACTAAAAGAATAAATCTCCCAACCTGACCTGTAAAGGTTTTTATGACACAAGTGTCCTCCTATGAAGACACAGAAACCTAAGTAGATACACTTATTATTTGTTCCATCCCTTCTAGAGCTGTAACCATCTCACTTATGGTACATGTGAACTAATTTAAGTGGAACAACGTGACTGTAAACTACAGGCTGAGAAGCATTTGCTGCTGCTGCTAAGGCAACTATTTATGGAGGCAACGAAACAGCAGACAGCCCAGCTCTGCTGCTTGCAAAGCCACCCAAGGGCTGCAAAAGGAAGACATTATACACATCTCAGCATAAAGCAGCTCCCTTGTTTCCTCCCTCCTTTAAGGGCTGCAAAAGGTTAAGTTAATTTTCTTATATATTTATAGCCCACCTTTCTTCTCTGAAAGAAGAAATCCAAGGTAGTTTACTGTCAAACAATAAAAAAACCATAATTAAAAACAGCAGCAGCAAAACACCAGAAACAGCCACAAAAACGACAAGTGGAACATACTATAGTTACGGCAGCCCAAATGCCTGAAAAAAAGGGACATAAAAAATGGTCAAAATAGGGCCATATACCCATGATCTGGCACAACCAAGAAGGCCCTCTGCACATGATGAACAATCATGCCTTTGTAAAGGACAGCAAACGGAGGAGAGCTTCTCCAGATGATCACAGGGAACAGACTCATTTTGGAAGAGATTATCCTTCATGCACCTAGGCTCTACGCCACGTAGGGTTTTAAAAGCAACATCTCAAATTGTGCATCAGCAGATTGTGTAGATCAGGGGTGTCAAACATCGTCCTGCAGGGTGGGTGGAGCCCACAGAAGCTCTTTATCTGGCCTGCATGTTAGGTGAGCCCTCCCACACCACCATTGGCTGCTCTCAGCTGCTGAGCTGCGTTGAGGCGTCCCTGTTGGGCGGGTAGTTGGCATGACATTTGGGCTCTCCCATATCTTGAAAATCTGATCAAGATTTGCATATTCTTTCATTTGAGTTCCTATGAGAGAGAAAACCCCTGCTTATTTCTGGCAATTGCCTGCTTAATGACATCACTTCCAGCCCTTAGCAGGCACCATGAATGCTATTCGGTCCACTGTATGAAATGGATTTCAAGCAGTAGTGAAATTCAGGAGGTTCACCCAGGTTCTATAGAACCGGTTGTTAAATGGCCGGGCCCCGCTCACTCGCTTACCTCGGCTGGCTTTGGATTTTTTTTTTGGCTCCAGCTATGATGTCATAGAACCGGTTGTTAATTCATTTGAATTGCACCACTGATTTCAAGTAAATGATATAACAAGGGCAGGACGTGATCAATCAATCAACAGGTACTTATATACCGCTTTTCAACACGAAGTTCACAAAGCGGTTTACAGGCAAATAGTAATAATAAAGTTAAATGGCTCCCTGTCCCAAAAGGGCTCACAATCTAAAAAAAGGCAGACCGCCAGCAACAGCCACTAGAAAGACTGTGCAGGGGTCAGTCAGTCAGTCAAAACCTTTAATGGCATCTCAAAAGTTAAAACATACAGCAATGTTATTGTCAGAACTTAAAAATATAATTAAAACAATGTAAAACACTTGCTGTCTGTAGACCAGATAGATTCACTCTGGCAATGGCAGTTCAGTGGGCTTTCGTCTATTGTTAAATTCAACTATGCTATGCAGAAAGGAAGCAAACAGTCTGAGGTGGTATGGATCCGATAGTGAGAAAAGAATGTTTAGTTTGTCATTGTCTGGAAGAAACATCTTCTTGGACAAAATAGGGCCTAGTAAACTGGATCTCTTAGTCTCATGATAAGGGCAATGTAGGATCATGTGCGGCAAGGATTCAACTGTGCTCAAAGAACAAGAGCATGTTCTATCTTCTTGGGGGATGCCTCTATACCTTCCCCATAGAACTGCAGAGGGCATGGCATCCAGACGGGCCAACGTAAGGGCCCTTCTTTCATTAGGGTTGGTTAAGGACTGGAGGTAGTTCAAAGTTTTACCTTTTTCAAAAGGGATTTTCCATGCCAGAGAGTGACCAGATCTATTGGTTGTGCTTAAGAGAGTCTGAGTCTGAATGTCCAACAACCTTTGTTTGATCTGTCGGAAGGCTTCTGCTTGCGTTACCGCCCCTAGTTGGTCCACATCAATGCCTAGTTGCTTGATTTTAGACTCCCAGGAGCCAGCTGACGAGAGAGAGTCTTTCTTGAAGTGGAACAATAAACTGCTGGTTATGTTATTGAAGTAGAGTTTCAGCCAGAACTTTGAAGTGCGTAGCCAAGCTAGTGTTTCAATCATAGACTGGCCCGTCTCCAGGCATAGGGCTGAATATGGCACGCAGTTTGGAACAGCTAGAATTTTACGCAGGAACACTGCTTGGATTTGTTCGAGCTGGTGGTTAGATGATTTTATCCACAACGGTACTCCAAATAGAATTTGGGGAAGAACCTTAGCATTGAACACCTTGAGGGCAGCCGGGACATACGAGCCTCCGTTCTTATAAAAGAATTTCAGGATAGCCCGCATTGAGATCGAAGCCGCCGCCTTCATCATGTTCCAATGACTTACTGTGCAGGGGTGAAGAGGGACAGTTACTCTCCCCCTGCTAAATATAAGAGGAACACCACTGGAAAAAGTGCCTCTTGTCCAGTTAGCAGGGGTTGGCTTCACAGTCCTTGGCTTCAGTCTGTGGCATCCCGAGATGGTGCAGGGCACTAGGTTTTGTACAGCTCCACAACGTGCCGTGTAAGCTGCCCTTCGCTCTCAGGACCGTTCCGAGGGCTGAGAGCAACGCGGAAGAGACGCCTCTGTTTCTCATGCCCCTCAGAATGGCCCCAAGAACAAAGGGAGGGGGAACTTACATGGCGAGCTGGTGAACCACGCAAAACCTAGCATCTCACCCCTCTCTTGCGACGCCACTGGCTCCTGTTAACTACCAGGCTGCCATGTTTTGTAAAATATTCTTCATGGGCATCCCTACATAGTAGTCCAATTTATGTTACCACAGCATGGATAACCAAGGATGTTCCTGACTGACCCAAGGAATGTGTGCAACAGACTGGCATATCAATCAAAACTTAATGAAGATATCCACTGCTACCCTAGAATAGTGTTATGATAACCTGTAATTCTCAACACTACTTGGACGTCCAATACTAAAACATATCCGGCTTCAGACAGAAGTTTTGACATGTGAGAGATGTGCTTAATTTCACCCCAGCAAACAAGAGCAATTAGGGAATATGAGTTTAGCAGCTAATGTTCATTGCTAACACACACTTGGGGCTGTGCTTTTTAAAATCAAGAAAACACGGCAAGGTGGATCTTGGTGGTGAATACTGCAGTGGAAAATGGTCTCCTGTTCAGTAATAAAGACAATTAACGAATGAAAAACAAGAAGAAAAGCTTGCTGTGGAGTTATTAAAGAATGAATGACAGTTGATATCCTTAATGAAAAAGAATAATGCAGAGATAAATCAGAATGTATGTGCTTATATGAAAACCATTTCTCTACTTAGCTCTCATAAAATAACTGATTGTAAATAGTAAACTACTTGTATTGCATTCCTTGCTCTACTTACATGCTTTTATTTTTTTTTCGAGAAATTTCTGCAAACTCCACTCCTGTTACATTGAGATTTCTCCTCACTAATTTCAAATGGTTCTTCTGTGCTTCATTGGAAGCAGCAGGAAAGGGAACATAGAGAAATGGTTTGACGCAACATTAAGTAGCAGAATACAAACTGCAATAGCAGATGGCACACTTAGTACTTCCTTGTTGGCACCTCTAAGAATGCTTAAGTCTCACACACACACACACACACACATACACACACACACACACACGCACGCACACACACAAAGAGCTGGATTGTGACAGGACTTGGCAAGTCCTAAGGGTCAGCCTTCAAACCCTGACTTCAATTTTTCAGCACCGGGGTAAGGGCAATGCAGCTCCGAGAAAAGGGAACAAATGTTCCCTTACCTTGACTTACTGTGACTCCTCCTCCACAGCAGAATGCAGAACACGCCCCATTGGCACAGTTATGTCAGTGCTGGAAAGCTGGTTAGGATTGTGACCTAAAGAACTTGAAAAAGGCTTCCAGTTGTCACCCTGGAAAGCTGCTTCCAGAGTAGACAATACTGGGCTAGAAAGACCAATAATCTTGGTATAACTTCCTATGATTAAGTATATCCTAACCCTTGAATTTAAGACTTCCTTAAATTCTGCAAGTCCTCCTTCATTTCCATTCTTGTAATTGTCTCTCTATTAAAGCTCATTTGCCATCTGTTTGCTTCTCTCCCTCTGGCTCTCATTACACCTACCATTTTGTTCTGTGCCTGAAGCAGCTTCTCAAAATTTCTCCCCTCAATACGCCCTTTTGCAGTTAATTTTCACTACTCTTTCATCGAGTCAAGTCCACTTCTTTGCCATCTTCATCTTACTTTAACTGTAAGACTTCAAGGCATTTGTTGTGTGCCAAGTTCTGCTTCAACTCTCTGGTATCATTGTAGTATTGCCTGCCCTTTGCCTTTGTGTCCCATCAGCTCTTACATTCCTAAATTCTTCCATTTTTTCCCTCAAGAGGAAGTGGAATAGCAGTAGCCTTTTTCAAAAGAGGGTCACCAGGGCCTATATCCTCAAGTTCTAGCTGCTGATAAAAATCTTACACCAACAGGAGTTCAGTAAAAGCCATAGATTTCAAAATCTGCTTATAACAACCATGCTCTCTGTAGTATTTTTATGAGCTAGTATTGGAGACAGGATACCAATATCCTGGATGGACAATATTTGTGACTAAAAGATTAGGAACAGGCATGTCTGGCAGGCTACATAGTGTTTTATTGTGCATACCAAGCAAAAGAAAAAAATTTCCTGTTACTGACAAAAAGTACCTGTTTAAAGTTCCCACTACGTCTTTGTTCCCAGTCCATCATGTCATGGAAAATAGGAATCATTACATTCCGTAGATCGGGCTGAGGTATCAGTGTCACTTCTAAGAAAGGGCCAATCAGTGCTGGGATGAAATGGACTTTGTGTTCCCCTAAAATGAAAACAGAGCCAAACTGAATCAATCTTCAGAAATAGAATACTGTAAAATAGAAACTCCTTCAGCATATTAAGGAATACAAAGAAAAAAAAGTGCAGATGTCACAGGAACTCAGGAGTCAATCCAGGAAAATATGTAGATAGAGGTAAGATAAAACACTGATAACAAAATAAGAACACAAAATACCACTTTCTGCACTTCTCATTTTTGTAACAACACAAACAAACACAAAATCCACCCAAAATCTGTGGGGGGGGGGAAACCATGTAACTTGGTTTTTATTATTTAATTGGGGGTTGGTTGCATGGATAATGATTGTAGTCACATCTGCTGATACTATACCACCCATATAACCTACCTGGGATGTTTAAAGCTATTATAATGTATAATTATCATGGAAATCTTGAATAAAAACTCATAACACCACTTTCTGCACTTCTAACTTTTGGAAAACACAGAAATCCATCAAAAAAATAAAACTATTTTCTCCCACTTCTAACTACAGATCATACCAATAGCTCTTGGTCAATGAGTCAGTAGCTCTTTCACTAGCCAAGTTCAGAATGACTTTTTCAACAAATAGTAAAGGCTATTCAATTAAGAGACAAGATAGGCAAAGTATACAATTTCTGGAGAGCAAAGGATAACAAGCAACTGAAATTGGTGTAGGCCAGCAAAAGTTAACTCTTCACAGGACTTTCCCAATTTTTTCTCTCCCAAAAATGGCCTTTATCCCTGCTGAGAAAGTCTGACAAGAGTATCCAGTACAGTCCCAAATGGGAACAAACTAGCACCTTCTTATCAACCTGGCAATGTTTTTTACTGGGCTACCCCAAATTTCTGGTAACCTAGCATGCTCAGTGCCCAGATTTCCGGACAGATGTGACTGCAAAGTGCGACATTTGGAGGAGATCAGAAGCAGAGATAACAGGCTCCTCCACTAAACGGTGAGCTCTGTTCACAAGGGAAAGATTTCCAAGGGTGCCAGATCCAGCCTATGGGCCTGAATCGGGACAGCCCTGCTCTAGTTGAGCTTAGAAATCGGATAATCCATATGTATTCTCTGTAAACACAGCATCTGGTGTAGCTCTGATTTCTTCATGCTCTTTTTCCTCCCCACACCATAAAATCCCTTTGTCACTTTTCCAGACTATACTAGTTTGGGAAGAAGTATCACCCAGTCTGCGTGGATGTTTTCATACAGCAGAAACAGATGGATCTCAGGCTAAATGGCTCAGGTTGTGGCACGTTACACATAATGTATTTCTCTGATACAACTAATTGCAGTTCAGGTTACAGTATACAAAACACAACCATAAATGACTTGTTTTTATCATAAGACTTCACGTACGATGTATGTTCCAGTTCTCTCTGATACAACCATTTTCAGAGTAAGGAACATTTTAGGAAATAAGAACGTTTTAGAAAATAAGATTATAAGAGCTGATACAGTTTGGGGGTCCCGCATCTGAAATTCTGAAACCCAAAGTAACAGTAATTTACTGTTCTCCCTCTGGTTGAGTTCTCCAACTAAAGCGATTGCAGTGGCAGCACAGCCTAAATCTTCCTCCCAGTAGCATCTCTACACCAATGACACTACTCTTGGCCAAAATTATGAAAATCTCTGGTGGCCAAAATAATGAAAGTATTTTTGAATAATAACATCATGATATATATCATTTGATGAATAATTTACAGCAGAATTGATGAAACTATGTTGAAATATCTGTATTCTATCGAACATTATAGCCAAATAACCAGAAATGGAAAACACAATTGCTTATGCAACAAAATGCAGATTTTCTTAACTCAAAACTGATCAATGAGACTGACTGTTCTGAGAACCAATGAGGCGTTAATAAGGTTAACAAGGGAACCAATAAGGTGTTAGTATGAGTCAACTTCCACTTCCGCATATCAAAACTAATACTAGAACTGTTATTTAGTTGTGTGAGTGTTATCAAGTTGGCCACTGGTTGTTTTGTTGGTGACTGATTTGTTGGGTTAACTAAATTACATTGAAATACATGAATAATGTTAATGGGGGTGACACCAACTCTTAGTGATGTCACTGAATTTAGGCTGCGTATGATAGCATAATTTATTCTGTATGGTCTGATGTGGGAGGAGATCCATCATGGGGGTAATGCAATGAGCCTTTGCACTGGGTGACACAAACCCGAGTGATGCCTCTGCTCCTTCCTTCTGCAGAGTGGCGACCCAGCAACAGACAAAATTAGCAAAAGCAGGAGCCAACAGGCATTTCCCCCCCCCGCCCCATGGTCACTCTCAGTAGAGCAGGCTGGAGGAGGAGCAGAAGCACAGGCAGCATTACTTTGTGCCGGTGGAGTCTGAGCTGCCGCCTCTCACAGGCATGATGCAATTATAATGCACAGCCTTGCCTACACTCCACTGCACTGAGCAAATGGCTGGCTTTGGAATATTTGTTTATGCAAGTATTCAATATTCTGGAAAATTCCAAATTCCAGAACACTTCCAGTCCCAAGCAGAGCAGATAAGGGATACCCAACCTGTATCTCAATTCGGTACTGATATGTTTTAGTAAAGTATAATATACAGTTACATGCTATGTCTCAATAACACGTCTAGAGGAAACAATCAAATATGGATGGTTTAACACATAAGCCTACACACCAGTGTCTGCAATGTTTCTAATTATCTCAGATTATCCATCTATGACAGTCACAACCTGAAGCTCTCACACAATCACCCCTCTCCCTCATTAATTTGTGTCATCCTGGAAAAAATCAGAGCCAATGGGTACCAAAGAGCCACAATTTGGTAGCCACTTCAAAACCGCCCCCATCATGACATTTTCTATTTAACACGTCACCCATTACAATATACACATATGGAATGGTTTTCCCCTTGCCATCTGGCAAACCTTCAAAAACAAATGAAAAAGGTGTATGGTGATCTATTGAAAAGTCTCAAACCACTGCATGCAAATGAATTGCCATAAGCAGACAAATCATCAGATGGAAGAAATTCATATCTACCAGCCCTTAGGTCTATCGGGCTGATGCAAAACTGTGTAAAAGCTTATGGCCCCACAAGCTCTTCAAAGTCAAAGATCTTCAAGTGGTCCTGATTCAAATTTAAACATGACACATGGAAGACATATGGAAGATTAGGAACAGCACAGGCACAATTGTAAACCTCTGAAATTAATAATGCCACAGGCTTGAATTCAGTGATCACTGATTGTATAGTAATCCTTTAAAGCCATATACTGATGGAATATATTATGCCTTTAAATGAAGGAATTCTGAGGCAAACATTAAATTATATCATAACAATTAATATTTCCTAGATCCACATACATCTTTTCTGCTCTGTTCTGCTTGTGACTCTCCTATTGTTAGGAATTTCTCTTAGAGTTAGGACACAAAGTTCAGCTGGCACAAGGGCCACTGTAACGTATGTTTGGACCACTCTCTGAGTCAGAGATGCCAGCACACAGACATGCGCCATCCCCCCGACTCCGAGAGTGGTCCAAACACGCTTTATGGTGGCCCTTGTGTGGGTCAAACTTTGCTGGCCTAACTCCACCTTATAATTTTGTAACTTTATTTTTTTAATGTTAAAGTTACCTTTGAATTTGGATTCAAAGAAAGAAAAATATTCATACCTAAATTTTGCCACATGCTGAAGATTTCACATCCCATTGTCACCCGCATATCACCATATCTGTAATATATTTTTAAAAATCAAAAATTATTTAGAAGGTAATTTTACTTCATCATAAACAATGCATTTGGCATATTTCTAACAAGAAAAACTTCTGTTCATTTTGTACAAAAATACAGGGTGTAATCCCTGGTATTTGACTATTCACATGTACAGTATGTGAAACACCATTTACAAACTAACAAGAGTTCAAGAAACCAACAGAACAATCTCAGGTCATAACACAGAGATGGAAAATTGGTCCAGTAAGAAAGATGCCACAGCAAGTTTGGCAGGAGTAGCTTCCTTTACTGTAGTTATCTAAACCAACAATTGCATGGGCCTTATGGATGGCCAAATGAATGGCATTGAGAATCAGGAGGATTCTCAGAACATTTTTTCTCTAAAACAGTTGATACCAGGGTATAGCTAATGTTTCCCAAACTCCCAATGTTTCCCAAACTCTGTGTTGGGACCTGCCAGTGGGTTGTGAGCCAATTTTTGGTGGGTGCAAAAAGTTTTTGAAACTTTTTTTTGAATCTTTGCAAGCCCCCTTTCCCTGTTTTCAGAAGAAAATTGTTAGCTAGTAACAAGTGTGTCATAATGAACCCAATTCCGTCTGGCCTGGAAGTCCCGAACTGCACATCTTGCTCTCCGGGTCGGCCTGTTGGGTGCTCTGGAAAGGCTGTAAAGGTTTGGGGAAACGGTCCTTGAACTCCATTTCTAGGAAGAGTCTAGCAAATATCTACATACACATACTACTTGTAAGGTCTATAGAAATCTTGGGAGCACAGGAATCTATCATCATCATCAACAACAACAACAACAACAACAACAGCAGCAGCACAATAGTACATGAAATATTTCTTCAATGTTGTCAACTTCTTTTGTTTATCGGCACTCCAAGCGTTCCATAGGCAAGCAGAGGCAGAGGGAGGGTGACAAGCGCAATATGCGCTGGCAGCTGCAAGGCACTTCTGCGTGGAACAACCCACACACTTTTCCACACCACCATACACCCCTCCCTTGCGCTCATATTGCTCCTTAATGGACCAATTCTGGGCACAGGGAGGCGTGGCCAGGCGGCGCACGGGGATGAGGCGGCCACGTTGGGCGTGTGGTGACATTGCCCCATCCCCGATTTTGCTCGGAGCCGGGAATAGCTCTGCAGGTCAAGACACACAAATCACGCTGGCAGGAGATTTTCCAGCTGTTATCCTTCTGGTCACCAACATTTTCCACATTCCAAACTGCTTTCCCATGGCAACAGGCAACAGCTCAGCAGCAACTCCTCTCTGCAACCAAGGGTCATGGCAGCTTGTCAGTGACTTTTCTGGTCAGACATGACATGGGCTGCACAAGCTAGGCAGGTTGTCTTCAGGCAGCTCTTCCTCCAGACCACACCTCCTGAACCTTACTTTTCTAATACCTTACCTCTAATACCTAGTACTTACTTTTCTAATACCTTTTTCTTCTTGGAAGGTGTGAACATCTCTAACTGAAGACAAAACTGGTTTATAAAAATGACAGCAAGGTAAAAATAGGAATCCCAGATCTAAAAGGAAACAAAAGACAAGATTATTTACTTCCTTTTCATAGCTACTATTCCAAAGCAGACAATACACGTATTTAGTTTCCTAATTAAGGAAACTCTTACTATTCAACACTATAAGAAACATGTTGTATGATGTATGCTATTGCCAGCTGAGAAGAGTCATTCCCAGTTGAGCACAATTGGATACTGATAAGGTAAATGTTTATTTAAATCAATGGAGATGTTCAGCTGAATATGTGTTAGTTCTAACATGACACATCTTACGACACCAATCAGACTGCATGTTAATAAAAAGAACACTTATCAATTACAAATGCCCATTGCTGGGAGAGTTTCAAGGAGACATAGATCAAGCAAAGAAAGCAACATGGGGAAAATATAACTCTACTCAAAATGTGCTAAGAATTACAAGAGTGGACTCTGTAATAAACACCTTTAGCCAACCTGAAGTAGTTTATCAAGTTATGATGCGAGACTGGAATGAAACAATTCCAGTTAGAGGCCTCAGATATGAATACACATCACATGCAGTCCTCAATTGCACTATACAAGTAGATGGGAGAACCCTGTCCTCTGTATTCACAAGGGATTACACATCTTCAAAGCAAGCCAGGGCTATCTCCACCCCGCCCTGTGATAGTGTCACTGCTGACCCAGAGACGCCAAGCAGGGGGTACAATTGTAGTAAGATGCTCAGCTCAATCCTATCCAAGATTCGGCTGTGGGGGCCAAGGCTTTATAGCAAGAGAAAGCAGTGCTTCAACTCCACTGATGCAGCCTGCTGAAGAAGGCAGGAGTGGGGTGTGTGTGGCAAGGGGCAAAACTGGGAGGGGTGGCTGCAGGGGGGTGAATTCGGTGGTGATGGGGCAGGCTGGTTTCTATCCCCTCTTTCAACAGCCTCCCTGCCCCTTTCTGGCACAGGTCTAAGGAGACCCATTTCAGAGCAGGAGGCTTACAGAGGAGTAAGGGGAAATAATTCCCCTTTCTGAAGTCTCTCAAACCCACCCACCCCAGGCTGGATACAGCATGTGTTTTTCTGGAATGGCTGCATCAGCGGGGGAGGATAGAATTGGGCTCTTAGGCACTGGAAATACAGTTTGAACAGATGGTGAAATAGACAGATATACTGAGGTGAAAAAGAGCTTTGTAATGCAAACCAATTACTAGTTTACCTTGTAATCAAAACTTTCATTTAAGAAGTTTTTACGAAGGGCATCTGAAAGGTATAACACTGTTGTAATAATAACACTAGTAAAAGAAAGAAGAAAAAAGTGACATATTTAAACATTGATACTGCCTAAATTAAATGTATAAATTACATCATGTTGCGTACGTTTCTTGCTCTGAAAACTTTTCATTAAGGCAACAAAACCAAATGCAGCATTGCAGAGATAAATGATATATAATAAAAAACTCAAAATCTTGATATACAGAAGTCTATAAACTGCTGTAATATGTATTTATGAAGGAGAATAATAGAGTAAGCTTTTTAACATACTTCTTTTGGATATTATAGGCTTTGTTTGTCAAACCATCACAGTCGTTTTTGCTTTACAAAAGCCACCCTTCATCATATTTTGTTCTGACACAACCAATTTCTTTTTTCCCTGAAACTTAAGATGAACATTTCTCTAATGGCATTCCTAGAAAAGCGGGGGGACGGGGGACGGGACGGGACAAAATGCTAAGTTTTGCAGGAGGTGGAGTTCTTGTATAAAGTGGCCCCTCTCCCTTGCCTTCAGAGACATTCATAGCTCAAAACTGATGAGCCAGCTCTCCACGCCAAGAATGGCTCTGAAGGTAAGGGGGAGGAACTGCTTTACAGAGAAGCTGAGGCTCCTGCAAAACTTAATGTTTTCCTCCCCAGGAACGCTACTGCATTTATCAGTCTATGCATATGGGGTTAATTGGATATGAACTTTGATACAAGATCATCATTTTTAACACAGTTTAAATAAATCCAGGAGTATAACGGCTTGTGAACGTAATGTATGTAGAGACAACAATTTCAATTCAAATTCTGACTCACATTTGCAAAAACACAGTTTGAAGGAGCCCCTTTTTCCCATTCAAGCCCTGGCTAAATTTTATCTCTTCTATAAGACCTGAACTAGGCAATCTTGAGGATGCACTACCTATCATATATTTATGAGTGTGCTACCAACTGTTAATGGCTTTAAGTTCCACAAATTGCTGAGAAAACACACTTAGCTTAAGCACAGTGAAGATAATAAACTCTGTTTGCTTATAGCAATCTTGGAAGAAATTATATCCACCAAACAAAACCACTCTGGAATGAATGAAGGATCAATCACAGTACTGAGCATTCTGTGGCTGCAACCCCAGATTTAAATCAAAAGGAAGAATAAGCAAGAATACACAAAGATATAAATGCCACATGGAGGAAAATATTAAATTGGAACTGACACAAAGAGAAATAACTATTCCAAAGCATTACTTTGGTTTGTTTAGAAGGAAGATGAGAATAAAACACAAATTCTCTTAGCAGCAACTGACTAAAAAGAAAAAAGGAGGATGAGTCTTGCAAGCATTTTCTAGAACTGCCAAATTCTAAATCAGTTTTTCACCTAAATACACATAACAGAATAAAGTTTGCATATCCTTTTTCCTGAAATAAGGGATGAAAAAGAACCAGTTTTACACCAGGTCAAAAAAGAATGCAAAAATGTGGACTAAATCGGATACTGCTCAGCCACCTGGGCCCCAATCAGTAGACCCCTAAAGCCCACTCCTACACAGCAGTGCCACAAGCCGTGCAACTGAGGAACTCGCACTGTTGCAATATTCTCCCACCCTCCTCAACTGCAATTGAGTTTCCAATTCCAGGCCTCTGAGGAAGCTACTCCTGGACTACAAGATGCTTCTGATGCTTCTTCTGCAGTGTCCTGCTGCCACTGAGGAGTGTGCATCCTCCGATCATTTTGTGTGCATGTGGGGTACACACGAATTTATGAACCCAGGACAGGGCCTGGCTCAAGGGGGACCCCCAGATCCTGCTATTGCTTGTTGGTGTAAACTCCTGCTGATTCTTTGGTGATGGCATGGCTTACAAAGAAGGAGGAATCACATTTTCCAGCTGGCAAAATTTAGCAGCCTGAGTACTTACAGTGGTTCCCAAACTGTGAGTCATGGCTCCCCTGGGAGCCATGGAAACCAGCCAGGTGAGCCGCAGAATCCTCACTAAAAACCTACCACACTATACAATGTATAGGATTGGAGCCCTAGTGGGTTCAACCGCAGCCAATGGGCCAGTAGCTCAAGGGAGCCACCAGTCAAAAAAAAATTGGGAACCACTTTTTTAAACACAAAGGTGATTCTGAACCTAGAACTTGAAGGAGGTACTATCACCAAGCTCTGGCAAAAGTAGCAAACTATTGGCAAATAACAAGCTAGACCAGCAAGCCAGCCTGTTGGAACAGCAAGCCCAGTTCAAAGAAGAACTTGCCCCAAACAAGAGCTCCCTGGACAGATCCTCTCTCTGACCTGAGCATGACAACAAGGTGATGCTCCTGCAGTCCTGCTTCATTCTACTGACTTCATTCTACTGCCTCTGCCTTGCTGTGCTCACTGATGCCCTTCTCCTAAGGCCTGTCCCCTTTTTCGCAATGCATTGTGACAGTGCAAAGCAAATACAGTTTCATTACAATAAAGAATTGCTCTGAGAAAAGATATATGGAAAAAGCTCCATAATTAATGTTCAGCTATGTTAACAACAGTTAAGGGTGTCCCAATTGTAGAATTCAGAGAGGCCAGCATACAGATGTGCGCCAAACTCCCTGACTCTGAGAATGGTCCAAACATGCCTTACGGTGGCCCTTGTGCTGGCCAAACTTTGCTGGTTTAGCTTATGCCGGCCTAACTCCAGTTTAGGATTGCACTCTAGGTCAGATATGAGTGATCAGATAAGCTAACAACTGTTAGGGGCAAAGGTAGGAAGGAACTGCGATATTGCCTGCCACCATGTTGTGATGAACAGCAGACCTCTCTCTCTGCAAGTTTGAGAATTTAATGGCTTCCATATGGTAGCAACCCCCATATGGCAGCTTCCCTTCAAGTAAAGAAGATGTCAGAAAAATTATAGGGTCAAGAAATAATCTGTCAAAAGTTTCACTTCCCATTGGAAACCAAAACATCTGAACATCAACACCGGTTTATTATTTTAATGGTGCCACTTAGCTTAAAGTTTGCAACCCCCTGGTTCAAGATATTTAGGTTACAACAAATTATTACTACCTATTTACACAGAAACAATAAGAAGTGATTTGTGAGAAATGTGTGATTGACGAACACTGCAATCCTATGCATTTCTACTCAGAGTAAGCCCCGTTGTATTCAATGGGACTTAAGCTGTTTGCAATAGAATTTAAAAAGCATGTACAGGACTGTAGCCTAAATGATTAGCAGCATTCCTTATCCCAACCCCTTCAAAAATTAGTTCTATTTTGCATGTTATTTTAGGAGTCTTACTTGTTAGCAACTAAACGCATCACTGTCCAATCTTTCGGAAACATTTCTGGCCGTATTAATATTCGGAAGACTGTAAATATCTGCAGCAAGAAATCCTAGGACAGAAATAGATTTTTTTTAAGATTATTTAGGTACTGGAATAGTAAGACCAAAAAAATGTGCAGAAATGATTTAGCAACATTAGAACAGTTAAGGGTGTCCCAATTGTAGAAGCTGCTACTAGAAAGAAATCTTGGTTTGTATGCTCTATCTGGTGTCCATACAAAGAGTTTCTGGGAACAGCTCCTTTTGTACTGTGGGAGCTGACTCTTGGACCAGGACTAGAAAAGCATCTACCTGTACTCCCTTCTACACTTGGAAATGATAGGCACAGAAAGAATGACATCACAATAAAGATTCTCAGAGGTAGAAAGCCAATATCATTTATGGCCTGTAATAAGATCATGGCATCATAATGGACATAATAACATCAGTTTTTGGACCGGTGAAGTCTGTGTCTCCGAAACTAGAAGCTGTCCAGATAATATCCACTCTTGGTGCACTTCCAGGCTTTTCGTGAGCAACATTTATGATCAATAGGGTTGTCTGAACTGCAAATTAAAGCCTGATCCAAGAAGTACATGTCTATGTTCAATTGTCGGCCTGCCGCTAAAGCTCACCATATTGATTACCTGTGATAATAAGACATGCTCAGGGTGCAATTCTAATGTGCAGTTAAGCAGGCACAAGTCGCTAATGCCAACCCAGGAGTATCACAAATGCACTGTACAGCGCATTTGCACTGCTCTTGGGGTCAGGGAGGCTGGCACAGACATACACCATCTTCCCTGACTCCAAGAGTGGTCCAAACACACTTTATGGTGCATTTGCAACACTCCAGGTTAGGATTTTGCCCACAATGACATTCTTTGGGAGTACGGGAGATGTCCATCCAGCTGAGCTATTAGACAGGTGGGCCACCTTATACCCAGCGGGTAATTAATCTGTGGAACTCCTTGCCACAGGAGGTGGTGATGGCATCTGGCCTAGATGCCTTTAAAAGGGGATTGGACTGATTTCTGGAGGAAAAGTCCATCATGGGCTATAGGCCATGATGGATTGTGCAACCTCCTTACATTAGAAGTAGGCTACTTCAGAATGCCAGGTGCAAGGGAGTGGCAACAGCATGCAGGCATCTTGTTGTCTCCTGGGCTCCCTGAGGCATCTGATGGGCTGCTGTGAGATACAGGAAGCTAGACTGGATGGCCTTTGGCCTGATCCAGCAGGGCCCTACTTACGTTCTTATGAGAAGAGAAATGCCCTATAAAAAACAAAGTTACATTATTCTAATACCCATTCCCTACACTGAGAAAATATTTAAATACAGACAAAATATATTGCCTTGTACTTTTGGGCTTTGTACCTCCATAAATCTATGTATTTATTACCCCTACAGCAAATTTCAATATAACAAAAATGTCCCTTTCAAAAAAATTCTGAACTCAATTTTAGTTTGTTTCATGGCCAAGCAGGGATTCAGACCTGAATCTTCCACAACCCAATCCAGCATGTTATGTCACATGGACTCTCATGCATGAAGAAGCCGGCATCCCAAATGATCAAGTCTCCAGCAATGCTAAGCGAGTTACAGCATGCTCAACTCTCAATGAAATAAATGAGTGTGTTTAACTCACTATAGATTGTGTCTCACGTGTTCAGATCAACCATCATTTAAGTGAAAATCATAAACTGACAGTGAGCAGAGGAAGCAGAGAATACTTACAGAAGCCAAAGGTACTTACTCTTAGCTCATCCCTTGTCTTGAATCTATCCAGCAGCTGTTGATAATGCCTGTCTGTCATTTGTCTTAGTAAAGACAGCAGACATGACACAAACTCTCCCTAAAAGAAATAAAAAAGGAAACTCATTATAAGCAAAATAGGTTATACTACAGTCACACTCTATTTCAAAGAAATAATTTTTAATCCAATATACTTTCCATTTTTCTTGGTGTCTTTCCATAATGTTTAAAGATTACTATTACATTTTCTTAATATTCCAATAATTTGGACAAACCACTTTCTTTTAACTTCAGTGGAAAAGAGAGATGTTCCACATGGAATGTTACCTTCAATCCATTCTAAAGTAATACTAGCCCATGACATGTACATAGCATTGATGCTGAAACTGAAGTGACTCATTTTATGGAAGGAAAATGTGTTCATGGACTTGAACAGTCCAAGTCAGCCAAAACGAATTGAACTGTTTACATAATCATGCATCTCTTTCCATTGTATCTGTACACAGGCAAATTTATTATCTTTTGGCTTGAAAAACAATTATGTAATGCAGATGCGATATAAGTGGGCACATCTCCAATCTGAGCTACACTGAAATAAAGTCAGCATTTGTGCAGGAATTTGTTCAGGGCATTATAGATGTCCTTTGGCTGCATAAGTGATAGGATTTCATTTATTTGCATGCTTTAGTCACATTTCATTTCATTACATTTCATTTCAGTTACATTTCATTAATTTTCATTCACTTATGATCTAGCCAAGGATTATAAAGATGCTCCTTTTCTTACAGCACAATCCTAAATCCCACTGAGTTCAATGGAGTTTACTCCAAGGAAAGTACAGAATTGCAGCCTTAGCAGTAGTGTCTCTAGAAAGTGGGGGTGCTATGGTTTGCAAGACGCATTACCTTGCCATATGACCCCTCTTCTACCTCACCTTTGTAGCCAGATCTCATGGCAAAAAGCAATGCTTCCATGTTGTTTTCGCTGCAAGGACTGGCTACAACAGTGAGGGAGAGGAGCGGTTTACACTGCCAGGTAAGACGTCTTGCAAAACTTAGCGCCGCACACACACACACCCCACTATTGAGCCTTTGTTTTATTCTTATAGCAACTCTGGCTTCTGATCCTAGGTATGGAAAGTCTAGCCTGGTATTTCAGTATAAGTCCACCCACACTTCAAAACGCCGATTAATTCTTCCGATCAACGTAGAATACTTTCCTAACGACACATGGGGATAGAACCTACCACCTACACTTGAATTGGGTGGTGTCTTTCTTTACAAATAACTCAAGAGCATTTGGCTCAGTATGCTGCCATAAGCAAGTACTGTACCGTACTGCATGATCTTGCTACATAGCAGTATATAATTGCCTTATGCTGTGCAATGAGTCACTTCAAAATTAAGTATTTGATGTAGTGCTCAAAACCTCTCTGCACAATGGCTTCCCCAACATTTTGCAAGGACCCCAAGAGTGTATTCTTTGGTGCTGTGTATAAATAAAACCTCCAATACAACTTTGTAGAAAGCGTGGATGTGCGCAGAAGGAACTTCTCAAAAGGAAGCCCATTAGAACAAAGCATGTTTAACTTAAGGTTATACTTATTTAACAATTCACAAGATTTATTTAGCAACACATATATGGGAATTGTTAGATCAAAGTCAATGGGCTTGTATTCAACAAAGCTATTGCATATAAAAAGTATTTTATCAGTTAGCCCGATTGCAACTTTTCATAACTTAATGTTATGAAATTTCATAAGTAATTATGAAATCTTACAAGGCAATTCTCGCGGATCTAGAGCTTGCTGTGACAGCCAGTTAACTGTAAATATTCCTTTGACTTTTCGGTAGTAGGAAGGAGTGAAAAATAGATGTAATATGTTATTAGATTATCTACAAAATGCTGACTTCAAAATAACTTATCATTTGGAAGGAATTGCTAAAATTGATTTTCCATTAGAAAGATGCTTTTTAAATTTTTTAAAAAAGACAAAATGGGGAAAAAGCTGGTTCAATAAGGCTATATGCCAAAGAATTAGTGTACTGTTTCTCTGAAAACTGTGCTGAATGAAAAAAATAGCTGAGTTGCTTTTTTTTACCTCTTTACATGCTCCTGTTGTATATGATGACTAGCACTTTAACAAACACAGAGCCTAATCTGACAGTCTTTCACCTACTGTGTGTGTGTGTGTGCGCGTGCGTGCATGTGTGCGCTCCCGTCAGTTTGGCCTTCTTAGAGTGCAATCCTACCATTTGAGTAGGCCAGCACAAGTCCCTTGCACCAGCCAAGGGGTGTTACAAATGTGTCATAAAGCGTTCTTGCAATGACTCAGCACAGGAGGCCAGCGCCCATCCATGAGTAGTTGTGCTGCCTCTCTCACTTGGTTCTGCTACCACTGAGCAAAAAGCACTTAGACTCTAATTAGGGTTATCAGATGCAACCTGGGACAGTGCCTCTACCTTTAATCATTGTATAGAAGAGGGAACCTGAGCAGGTGCAGCTTTTGAAACCCTTCCATGTTGAGTTGCACCTGCCCAAATTCCCTCTTCTATAGGATGGGCAGGTGCCCATTCATCGTGGAAATGTTTCAAAAGCTGCACCTGCCCAAATTTCCTTTTTATACAATGGTTACAGGTAGAGGCACTCTGTCCCAGGTTGCATCTGGTAACCCTAGTTATTAAGTATTGTGGTGTAACTAAGGTCTGATATCAGGCGATGGCTGGCTTTGAGAATTTGGTGGGGAGAAGTTTTAAAAAGGAGGTTCAATCATATTGAAAAGAAAAGGGTGGTTTAATAAGACGGTTTCCTGTAAGAGGGTCTGCAGTGAAAAAACAGGCATCTTATATTCATCTTCATCTTATATTTTAAAGGATCCACGGGGCCTGCTTGTTTTAAATTTTTAACTGTTGTAACATAGTTTTTAACATTTAACTTTAACTTTAACATTTAACTTTAACTGCTTTAACTTGTGGTTTTTAAAGTGATGATTTTAATGTTGGAAGCTGCCTCGGGCGCCCATGGGGCAGAAAGGCGGGATAAAAATTAAATAAATAATAGCAATGATAGTAATGTAGGACATGAAAATCAAATAGTCTGATATATGTATGTTATTAACAATGATTGTATTGATCACACTAACCAAGATTTGAGCTTTGGCTTCATAAGTTAGGAACAAAAAGTAGGCCTCTGATCTAAAGGGGGGGGGAAGAGAAACCTGAGCAGCTGCAGCTGCAACACAGCAACATCCAAGGTTATGAATCTCGGTGTCTCTCTCACTCTCTCTCTCTGAGATGAGGAACAGCATTCCCAGCCCAGCTTCGCAAATTTAGCAAAGGAGGGGGAAAAGGGGGAGCGAAACACGAACTGTTGCTTTGTTCTCAGACGTAGTTTGAAAACACATGCGTATGAAGAAATGAGAGTGAGAACTTTTGGAAGAGGGAGGAACTGATCCCCTTGCCTTTAAAATGTACTGTATTCCCTTTACTAGGTGTGAACTCTTCCCTTTGACCCTTGGAGAAGGGAGAGTCACCCTATTTGCAAATTGATTTATACTGCTGCCGTTTTGGCAAACTGCTGGTAAAAAGCTCTAATAAAACTTTCTTCATTCCAACTGATTGGGATCGGGACCTTCTTATTATTTTCATATGCAACAGTAATAATTTCACCTATGTTGCTTCACCCATGGAGAGGGCAGCTGGACATGAAAAGGAGAGGGAGGGAGGAAGAGGTGAAGTTTATGGGAGAACAGAAACGTTTCGCTTCGTTTTGAGGACGGGGACGTTGTTCAGGCGTCGCCACCCTTCTTCTCTCGCAAAGGGCGAGCGAGGAAAAAGGCGGGAAACGGGGCGCGCCTCCCTCCACAGAGCAGCCGCCGCCGCCGCCGCCGCCGCCAGTGGGCCAGAGCCGGCCGGCCTCCGCACTTCGCCCGCGTGCCCGCCACTCCCCTCCCCACAGCGGCTGCTTCTTGGGGGAGGGGAGGCAAAAGCGCGCGAAGAGCCGCGAGCGGACCTGGGGCGGGAGCGCGTGGCCCGCGAGAGCCGCTCCCCTCCCGCCGCGTTAGGGGGCGCGACCCGCCACGACGGCTCCCCACCGCGCCGAGAGGCTGAGGCGGCGGCGGCCATGAGGGCGCGAGGGCGCGCGCGGGCCAAGTGGCTGGCGGCGCTGCTGGCCGCCAACGCCTGCCTGTACGCGCTCGTGGAGGTCTCGCGGCTGCTGCGGGGGCCCCGGCGGCGCGCGGCCATCGTGCCGCGCGGGCGCTTCTGGCGGCGGCCCGTCGCGAGCCGGGCCTACTGGAACCGGCAGCAGCAGCGCCTGGAGCGCCTCCACAACCCCATCCTGGCGGCGCTGGGCAACGGGACGGCGGCGGAGCGCGCGGCCGCGCCGGGCCCCTGCGGCGCCGACCCGGCCGTGGCCCTGGAGGTGCGGGGCTTCGGCGCGCTCCCGCGGCGCTTCCAGGACTTCCTGCGCTACCTGCGCTGCCGCGACCACGCGCTGCTGCTGGACCAGCCCGGCAAGTGCCGCCCGCGCGCGCCCTTCCTGCTCCTGGCCATCAAGTCGCTCGTGCCGCACCTGGCGCGCCGGCAGGCCATCCGCAAGACCTGGGGGCGCGAGGTCGGCTCCGGGGACGCCACCGTGGCGCGCGTCTTCCTGCTGGGCCGGACCCCGCCGGAGGAGCACCAGCCCGACTTCTCGGAGGTGCTGCGCTTCGAGAGCGAGGCCCACGGCGACATCCTGCTCTGGGACTACCTGGACACCTTCTTCAACCTGACGCTGAAGGAGGTGCTGTTCATGCGCTGGGCCAGCCGCGCCTGCCCCGGCGCGCGCTTCGTCTTCAAGGGCGACGACGACGTGTTCGTGAACATCCACGCGGTGCTGGACTACCTGCGGACGCTGACCCCGGCGAAGGCGGGGAGCCTGTTCGTGGGCGACGTGATCGAGAAGGCCAAGCCCAAGCGCAAGAAGATAGGCAAGTACTACATCCCCGAGAGCATCTACAGGGGCTTCTACCCGCCCTACGCCGGCGGCGCCGGGTTCCTCTTCTCGGGCAACCTGTTGCCAAATCTGACCAGCGTCTCTGACCAGGTCGTCCTTTACCCCATCGACGACGTCTACACTGGGATGTGCCTCCAGAGACTTGGCCTTGCTCCGGAGAAGCACCGAGGCTTCAAGACGTTCGACATAAAGAAGAAATACAGGAACAACATCTGCAATTACACCAGCCTCTTTTTAGTTCACCAGAGGAAGCCTCAAGAACTTGTGAGGATCTGGAAAAACTTGCAGGATCCGTTCTTAATCTTACGTTGTTAAGTACATAGACTTGTCGCCCTTAAAAAAAAAAAACACCAAAAAAAACCCTCTCCAAATTTGGTTTAAATTTCTTGGTTAAATGGTGGACTGTAGCTAATGTTGGTTGGCAAAACTAGCCACCAAATGAAGACTGTCTGGTGCTTTTAAATGCATCAGTAACAGAGCACGTTTCAGGAGATGGCAGAAAGATTTAATGTTTATTGTTCTACTCTTGCATTTCAATATTTTCACCTAATAAAACACTGAAAAACTCAGGCTTCAGAAGTTGTGATTTAAATTATCACTGAAGAAATTATTAGTTGTCCTGTGATACTGGAATTATGGTGTTCCTTTTTTTCTGGTGCTAGTACTGTAATCATTTAATTCTAGTAGGTATTCCATACATAGTAGTTGATTCCATGATTCCAACAATCAACCAAGTTGTTGATTGTTCAGCTGAGATGAGAGGTCTCTGAAATGTTAACTCATAGTCAGTAATCTACATACATGATAGAGAATTCCCCAATCACTGGATTGTGTCAGGTAACACTTTCCTTTTTTTAATTCCCATATTGACCTGTACTAAACAATATTCAATTAAATGTGAAACAGGCACTGATGCAGTCTGTAAAATGATAATACATTTTAAAGTGCAAATAATATGCGTTTTTCAGAAACCTATACAACTTAAAAACTGACATATTATTTGGGAAATTGAGGCTGCAATTCTCCCACCTGGGAGTAAGTACCATGTATGATAATGGGACTTACTTCAGAGTAGACATGCCTAGAATTGGGCTGTGAGACCTTTAATTTACCAGTGAAGCTTATTTCCATGCATAGAATTGCTCTTTGTGTTCAGTAACTGAATCTGATACTGAACATTTTATATTTCTAAATGTTAACTTACATCAAGGGTACATACTTTCTTTTTACTTAACATTTGCTCAGTCATCAACTTTTGATATTGATTTTAAACAAAACACCAGACAGCTTGATTTGACAGAATTTACTGGTATGTGAAATTACTCATTGATTCATAAAAGTTGGGTTTCCTCTTCAGGCTAGACTTACAACGTCATAGAAATGTGATGATTTTTGATATCCCAAGTTTCAGTGAACCATAAACTTGTATCTTCAAGGACCAGGTCCTAAAATGATAGAACTCTTACACTGTATATCTTCAACTATGCTATCGATGCCTCCAAATAATGACATATATTTATATACTTAGAAATGCCGGTGTTTATTCAGACTGAATACCAAAACATTAAAATATAACATTTATATAGTGTTGTGGGGCATACTTAAATAGTGTATGCTATTTGAAATGTGTTGAAATGATAAAGTTAATTGCTTTTGATGTTGGGGAAAAACGGTTTCAAAACCAGTCTTAAAGATGGTTAAAGGTAGTGGGCCAAGGAGAAATTTGCATATGCAAAGAGATGGGCAATGGGAGTAAGAATGTGGCCCTCTCTCACAGCCCAATCCTATGCATGTTTACTCAGAAGCAAGTCCCATTGTAGTCAATGGGACTTACTCCCAGGCAAGTGTGTATAGGACTGCAGCCTCAATCTCTTAACTTGCTTGAGCTTTCAGTAAGGTGAGCTTTCTCGGTCTGGCCTATGATCAGTCACAATCGGATTACTATAACATTACCATTTTGAAGGACATTTCTGATCCACTTTTTTTGTTTCTTTTTGTGTGCACACTTGTTGCTGAAAACCTTCTTATCTAGATTTGTTGGAAGTTCTGAATGGCCTGCCAAGCTTTAGGAAGTGCTGGCTTAGCTTTGCACCAGCCCTGTGCTGTCATGTATGTGCCGTAAAGCACGTGCACACCAGTGCTATTGGTGCAGGGCCGATGCAGGCAGCTGCGCTGGCCTTGTTGTGCTAAGGAGTTGCTGGGGTAAGTCGTTCCTGGGCTGGCCGAGTTCAGTGCCTAAACAGGTGGCACAGGTGGCAGCCTAAACAGCAGGCACAGATCCAAACTGCCCCATAGGGCCAGCTGGCACCTACCCTGGGATAAGGGGACAAATGTGCCCTTGTCCCGTGGTGGCTCCAGCGGCCTCCCAACCTGTGCTGGGTACAGCGCAGGCTAGCTGGCCTGCCTGTTCCAGAACAGGTTAGGATTGTGCCCTTAGGCAAGGTAAGGGAACATTTGTTTCCTTACCTCGAGGTAGCATTGTGGCTGCACCGGCATTGGAAATTTGGATAGGATTGGTCCCTAACGAGTTTATCGTACCATAAAATTTCATGTTCTAGACCTGTGTTCCCCACCCTGAAGGCTGGGACCCTCCCAAGCAGGGGTGTACATTGGAGGGGAGCACTATCCCTTTAAGGAGGGTAACAACTGGACAGGAGACACATAGCTGCCGTTTGTACAGCACATCCAGGTTTTGCTGCTGCTACTGCCAAAGGTTTTTAGAATAGAATAGAATTTTATTGGCCATACATGGAATTTCACCATACATGGAATTTTACTTCGGCCCAAAAGCTCTCACATATACCTTAAACTAATAAATAATACCATCACATTAACAAGCCCCCACTAACTCTAAACTTATCCAAATCAAAACCAAAATGTCAACGTAATCAGCTATTCAGTAGCCCAATAGCATGGGGGGGAAAACTGTTCTTGTGCCTGGTTGTTCTAATATACCATGTCCTACAACGACGTCCAGAGGGAAGACGTTCAGACAGATTACGGGCAGGATGAGAGCGATCCGTGACAATCCTCTCTGCTCTTTTCCTCATCCGAGCAATATATAAATCGTCCACAGACGGCAAGCTGACTCCTATTATTCTTTCTGCAGTTTTGACTGTCCTTTGGAGTCTATTCTTATCCTGTTTAGTCACTGAACCAAACAGACCGTTACAGAGTTAGAAAGAACAGATTCAATGATTCCTCTATAAAACTGAATCAACAGCTCTTGAGGCAGGTGAAATTTCTCAAGTTGGCGCAAAAAATACATCCTCTGCTGTGCTTTCTTAATAATGGAACTGATGTTAACTGACCATTTCAAGTCATGGGAGATAATAGAACCCAGAAATTTGAAGGACTCCACCACTGATACCATACTACCACATGGTCAGCGGAGATAAAGTAGAGGAGCGCCTTCTAAAATCTATTACCATCTCCACTGTTTTTAGTGTATTCAGCTCCAAATTGTTACATCCACAGGGCAAGCTGTTCAACCTCCCGTCTGTATGCAGATTCATCGCCATCATGAATAAGACCGATGATCGTTTATCATCTGCAAACTTCAAAATTTTAACAGAGGGATCCACTGAGGTACAGTCATTTGTGTAAAGAGAAAAGAGCAACAGGGAGCTGTGTTCAGCAGCAGCAAAACCCAGAAGTGCTGTACTAATGGCAGCTACAGGTCCCTGGATAGGGTTGCCGCCCTCCTTAAATGACATCCAAATGACCACTGGGAACCACTGCACTAGATTCTACTTCGCAAGATGTATGCAATGTTATCCTCAACAGGCAAATGTATATATGTATGTCACAGTGTATTTTTAATAATCTTGTACACCATTTTGTTTTTTATTGATTTTTTCATGGAGAGTGATTGAAAATTTGGAAAATTACACATGCACAAACGCAAGAAGAGCCCTCTGGATCAGGCCAAAGGCCACAGTGGCCCACCAGAAGCCTGAGGAGCACACAAGACAACAAGATTCCTGCATCCTGTTGCCACTCCCTTAAACATACACAGGTTTAAGGACAAAAAAACTGTAAGTCAAATAGCCAGGAAGTACAATAGATCTAATATGTGACGATTCTGTGAAAAGTTTCTAATTCTGAATCCTATCCACTTTCCAGCACTGGTGCAGCTGTGCCAACAGTTTGCAAGTTGGGGGGGGGACAGTCACCAAAGTCTCCTCAAAATAAGGGAACATTTGTTCAAAATAAGGGAACATTGAGGTCTGCATTGGCACTGGAAAGTTGGATAGGATTGGGCCATATTAGGGCCAACTGCACATTGGCTATTCATTAGAGCAGTAAGTGACAATAATGTTCCCCTGGAGATATTAACTCTGTAAAGTGACAAAAATATAATGGCTAGTGATTAAAAGAACCAAAAGCTCATCAATTCTGGGCTGAGAGTTCTTCATTTCAGGTGAGTGATATATTTACTTTCTCTTGGTAAAGTATTCCAGAAAGGGGGATCAATACATAAAATCTACCATACCGATTCATGTGATTTCTCAATTGATTTTATGTATGTGGGAAATTGTCCTGACAGTGAAGTCTAGTGGGAATCCTTGTATAGCCTGATGCTGTGTATTTGCCTTGGAACACAGATACACAATTTGAACTGGGCCCTTTTTAAAAATTTTACCCCCTGCAAGAAAGTGGGGAATAGCAATAAATTCCAGCTTCAATCTATACATCCAGTTATTTCTGCTCTCACACTTACAGTCACGTCTTGAAACTGAAGCCTTGTGGCAGATCCTGCTTCCTGGGGTCGGCTGGTGATCTCCAAGATGGTTCTGAGCAGAACATCTAGCAGACTGTTCACAATGACATCTATTTCTTCTAAGACTGATTTTTCCTTTTGTTCACATAAAACAAAAATAATAGACTATTATTAAGGAATAGAAATTTAAAAATTTCCTCATCCAAATGTTGCAAACTGAATTGGGTTCAATGGGAGAATTACGCATTTATTACGCATTTCATGTAACTCTGCCAGAGGCTGAAGAGACTATTCCATTGTCTGTGATAAGCTGATCCTTCGAAGGGTCCAATCCTATCCAACTTTCTAGCATGGATACAGCCATGCCAACAGGGTTTGCCTGCAGTTGGGGGGGGGGGAGGGAGTCATGGACGCCGTTTCGAGGTAAGGGTTACTTTGGGCCTGCATTGCAGCTGCATCAGCATTGGAGAATTGGATAGGATTGGGCCCTAAATTAACCAAACTGGATTCAAAGAGGGAAGACTTGCTAGATCAGTGATGGCGAACCTATGACTTGTGTGTCAAAGGTGACACACCACAACGTTTGGGGTGACACACCAGCAATCACCAATACTTGACAAAAACTGAGTTTGCTTTACTCACCTTTCATTTTTGTCATTATCTGATGCTTCTTTATATAATACATAGCACCACACATGATTGGACAGTATTTTTTGTCTAAATAAATGAATATAAAAAACAGTTCCTCTTTTGTTTGAGAGGGGAGTTGACACACCAGCAGAGTCAAATTAAGCGTTTTCCTAAGTATTGACACACCGAGCCCAAAAGGTTCGCCATCACTGTGCTAGATGGTCAGACACTTGTACACAAATGCGCAGGATAAAAGCCCTTTTCAGACATCCTAAGTGGGTAAAGGTTCTGCCCCTAACTGTGCATATTCATCAGATCAGTGGTTCCCAAACTGTGGCCTGGGACCCACCAACGGACTGAGACTCAATTTTTGGTGGATGTCAAAGTGACAGCAGATAAGCCTGCATACATCAAGGGTTAAACAAGCTGCTACTTGAGAGGAGCACTGCTGCCCAATCACCATTATTACTATTTATTATTATTTATTAGATTTCCAGCCCGCCTTTCTGCCGGAAGGCACACAAGGTGGCTTACAACATTTAAAAGGCAATACAGCCACAATATACACAAAACATATTAAAAACAATGTTTAAAAACAGTTAAAATTTAAACACGCCTCCTGGCATTTATAAATTGGGCAGCAGCCTCGACGGCCTTTAAAAAGTTAGAACCACAGCATTACACCATCCAAAACTGATGAATACACACAGATCAGGAGCAGAGACTACCATTATGATGCCTCATTGTGCATTTATGGTGGCTTCTTAAAATGTCTGAAAAGGGAGATGATATTCTTTTCCAGCTAGATTTCAAAAGGGATATGGAACAAGGAAGAGTACCGAGACAGAACAAGCAGACCAGAATAGGCAGAAGAGCATTCAGGCCTGTGCAACAGGAGAAAACGTACTTAATGATTTATGAGGCCTGCATAGACTACTATTGAAAACAGACTGAATTCTGCAAGCACAAATGTGTTCTTGGCTGCTGCTTAAGTCGTCTTTCCAATCCTTGCATTACAATATGTAAAGGGTAATGTCCCACACATGTAAGATGGTCTCCTTTCCAAACTTTAATTCCTGGATGCCTCTGCGAAGTCTCCCTTGCCTAATTCAGTGCTGCTTTGGGCACATGAATGGACTATTGCTATCAGGGCACAATCCTAACCTGGAATTAGGCCGGCACAAGTCCCTTGTGCCAGCCATAGAGTGGGAGTGCTCCATAAATAAAAGCACTGCACCACCCTTGGAGTCAGGAAGGCTGGCACATGGATGTGCGCTGTCCTTCCTGAATCCAAGAGTGGTTCGGACATGCTTTACGGTGCATTTGCAACACTCTTGGGTCGGCACAAATGACTTGTGCTGGACTAACTCCAGGTTAGGATTGAGCCCTAAATCTGTCAAGTTTGTACCAGTGGGAGAGGCAGCCCTTAACAGCTCAGGTTTCCCCAGCCCATTAGAAGAGGATTGGTCTGTAAGTCATTCTTATGGGTCACCATTCTTAAGGTTTTATTTATCTAGCACAAAAGAACATGCAAATTTACCCAATAACTCAACAACAACAACAACAACAACAACCTCAGACAGGCTGAAAAGTACAGAGTTAGTGTCAGTTGGCATGAACAAAGGCAAGAGAAGGAAGGGAAAGGACAAACCTGCTTGTTAAAATATCAAGAGCTATAGTGTTCAAGAACATGGCTCACTCAGATTTCATCTGGGCTATCTTGCCAAACTTTAAATGGAATTCCCATTCTTCAAGTAGCAAAATGCGACTCATGCAGTGCTACCTTTCAGTGGCACACACTCTTCTATGTAAGCATGGCTGGTTCTTGAATCAGTGAGCAAAGACCCAGATAAGACCCAGAATACAGACACCCTTCTTGTCACATTTTCCAGGTTGAGTATCCCTTATCCGGATTGCTTGGGACGAGAACCTGTTTGGGACTCAGAATAACTGCAAAAATCAGAGAAATGCTTTCTCTTGCTCTTTTCACTGTTGCCCATACAGGTGTCTGCTTGCCTCGCTGACATTTTTTAACGGAGCCTGTACTGGTACCACAGAGCAGAGAATAAGACTTACAGCCTGTGTCTGCACTGCACATGGGAATGACCACTTCTGGTGCTCAGACTACAGAAAAGAAGCCTTGGACAAAAATGTCCAGATTTTGGATGTCCAGATAAGGGATTATCTACCTGTATGCAGTTGTCAGCAACAGAATTGGTCACAGAACAGCTTAGACATATTTACAGGGCATACATAATTTCACATCCTCTTCAGATGGATGAAGGTTTTACTTTATTTTACTGCTTTAAAATTCAGTTGCATGTCCACTTTAAGTTATACTTACCGAACTATTTTTCTTGATGAGGCAAAATATGTTGCTAAGGATGCGGGCGCATGTGATCAGGTCCTTTTGGTCTTGCAGATGCACGTAGAGGTGATGCAAAACTACCGGTAGCAGAATACAGCGTGATTCTGGGAAAGTGGAAATAGAGTGTGAACACTTCTTTAGGGGCATTTCCCGCACCGTGATCCTCTAATTAAGGAACATGTCAAATCTTCACTAGTTGTACCGAATTATCATGGAATCACACCAACAGTTTCCTTATGGGAAAATCCCTAGTTGAAAGTGTCCACACATGAAAAATTATATCCAGTGGTGGCATCTAGATGATTTAAGAACAAGAACTCACTTTTGATTGGCAAGTGTCAGGACCCGCCCACCGGAAGTGACGTCATAAGCTGGAGGCTGGCGGAGCCCAGGTCTACCCGCGGCTGGTTCCTATGGGTAGACTGGTTCCTATGGGTAGACCCCTTCGCCCCTCTAGGAATCCAGAGTCGCTCCCTTTAACCCTCTGAGTGCCAGCCAACCAAGAAGAAAAGCTCTTTGCAGAAGAATTGGGAGGGGGGAGGAGGGGGGAAGCACCGCGGAGTGAAGTGGGTGGAGTCAGCCCTGATTTTAACAAGTGGAACTGAGTTCCCCCGCGTTCCCCCTGCATGACATCACTGATTATATCCTATATCAAAAGCAACTATCTTCATTCCCTAGGCTGACCGAATATATGGAAGGATCATGTTCAGGCCTTTTGAGGCATAAGGATTTTCAATGGAAATATTCTAGTTTTTATATGAAGCATAATTTATTTTAAACTTATTAACCTATTCCCCGGGCCAGCACACCTGCCGGCACACCCACCCCCCACCCAGTAACACCTCCTCCCCACCCTCCCTCCTTTCAAAGTCTTGTTTGGCTGGCATAGGGGAGGCTCCCCACTGGTGCTCTTGAGCTGATGCAACTGGTAGCACTGTAGCACCGACGCAACCACGTTGCATCGGTGCTACGCAATCGCTTGGATGGCACTCTCAGTCTCTTGAAAACACCACTTCCTAAAATTGAGTATTTCATTCTGTTTGCATGCTGGAACATCCACTGGCTCACGTTGGGTTCCACTTTATCCCAGTAAATCCAACTAGCTTAAGAGCAGTCTGGCTTGGATGATGCTTTAACATCCAAGTAACTGATTGGTTTTCCTTGCTCAAAAGAAAAAGCCAGTTCTCCATTACAATGCCTTTCTATTAACACCATGGTCTGATTTGGGGGTGGGGAGAGCACAATTGCAATCCATTTTCACTCTCCTGTTATGACTCTTTAGGCTCTGATAGAGCATTATTTTCCTGTATGTAGGGAATATAAAGAATATGCAGAGATACACCATTAACATGTTATTGGTCTAGGAATGGTGGGGTGGGGGGGGAAGGACCAAGTCTCATGTGGAGACAAGGTCTACCTCTCATTTTACCCAATGTGAGTAGACCTTCCCTCTTTCTCAAACTCTGGCAACAGAGAAGGGGATGAGTTTGCTTTGAATGCCCAGGAAGGAGTAGGTCAAATCAAATTTTGGATGTCTCCGCCTGGCAAGAGAGAGGTCCAGAAGGGCCCCCTTTCTTTGGTGTGCCCCTGTGGCTGTTCAGGACCCCTTGGAGAACAGAGTGAGGTTCCAGAAGAGGGCACCCACATTCTTGTGAGATGCAGTGCCTGATGGGTAGCACATCCCCGCATGCGTGCATTATACATGTCCTTTTACAGAGTATCTGTTTTTGGGCTATGTTTCTACAAATTACTGTGAATGTGGGTCCTAAAGAACAGAAGATGAGAACAATAACGGGAAAAGTGGAAGAACAGGTGAAATGAACGGGAGCTATGGCACAATCCTGTGCCAGCCGGGCACCAACGTACTGTGCGTTGCAGTGGTGGAGATTGCTTTACAGCTATCACAAAGCAGCCTCTGCCGGGATGCTCTGCCACATGCCAGTGTGCTTTGCCACAGGTGACCAAAGAGCAGGTAAGGCCATGCAGGGGAGTGGAACAGGCTAGGGGACGGCAGAACAGGGGAAGAGTGGCAGAAGGGGGTCAGGGAGGAAGGCAGAGGCAGTGGGTTTTGCACAGTCCTACAGTTTTCGAACAAAAATGTTTGATAATTATTATTATCGTCAGTGTGAAATAAATGTTTCCATGAAAGCAAACGCAACACCTTTGTGCGCTAACCTTGGAATGGATCCAGATGATCCATCAATCTAAGGGGTTTTTAAAACGACAGCGTAATCATGGGTTTGCCATTCTACCTGGGCTGGTGTACAGTTGACTCTCCACTGTTTTTCCGATGCATTGGAGCTTCACAGCTTGAAGGGATTCGTTGGCATTTGTGATGGTTGGCAAGCTTCCTAGAGTATCCCGCACCAAATTTGCCACCTCTCTCACATCAAAGAGCTTCAGCAGCTCTGAATACACAGCTGGGAAGGAGTTGAGAAAGACTGCCTAAGAACAGCAGAAAAAAAGGGGATCAGAATGCTAAGATTTGATGAAACAGATATCTATTAAAAAAGTAGAGTAAGGAGGAAATCAATTTTTCCCTTTCTAAAATAGGGGATACTGCATTCTTGTTAACTGTAGGTTTACAATGAAGACTTAAGGTTAACAGAGGGATACTGAGGGTGACTATGAAAGACAGCGGATAATAACAAGAAATAGCAACAGGAGAAATAGGATAGCGGATTCACAATGTTCTTGGAAGATTCCAGGGAACTAAATGAACTCATTGCTCTGTTAGCTTGGCCAAAAGCTTGATTTAGAAAAATGTTGCTGCCAGGTTTTTGGCCCAGCTTCTGCCATCAGTAAGTCAATTTAATAATAAAGCATATTGTAAGTCAGCATTTCTCAGACCGTAGGTCAGGATCCATTTAGTGGTGGGTCCCAATTTCTGGTGGGTCCTGCAGAGCCTCCATGGGGAATGAAAAGATCAGATAACTAATTGCCTCAAGCCCTGAGACTACAAAAATCAGAGAGCTACTGACCGCTCTGCAAAGAGATGAGCTCCTGCAGTTTACAAGCTTGGGAAAATACAGGGAGATGAATGTTTGAATGCCTTTTTTCTGGTGGTTTTTTCCCCCCTCCAAGTCATCAATAACTGGTAGTTGGGGGGGGGCAGGTAAAGGCTGGGTCACCCAACAAAGCCCTTCAAGCAGCGGCGTCATTCACCCGGTATGCTGGGCGGGACTTACCTTTGAGCGGCAGTCCGCCCGTTGGGTCATGCCGCGTTCCGCCACTTTCCCGCCCGCTGGGGCGGGCAGGAACGCGGCGGAACGCGGCGTGACGCAACGGGCGGACTGCCACTCAAAGGTAAGTCCCGCCCAGCATACTGGGTGAATGACGCTGCTGCCTTCAAGTCTTGCTGTTCATTAGGGCTGCCTCATTCTAAGAAATGCATCACATTTTTTTTTACAAATAAATAACTAAATACATAAAATATTACTTGTAAATAAACAAGTAAAAATATTATTTCTTTCTAGATTACCTTTAAAAATTTTTTTTTAAAGTTGGGTGCGTCGTAAAGCTGTGACTATCACAAAAGTGGTGCCAAAAAAGTTTGATAACCACTAAGTGATTACAGCTGAAAGCAACCCAGGAGCACTGGTTTATCAAATAAGAAAACGGAACTCTGTTCTCCTGTATAGAGGAACACACAAACAGGCGGTGCGGATTCCAGCAACAAACTCTAGTGCCACAGTTTTCACAACTTACTTGAGCCTGAGATAAAGAACCAGCCCCTTTGGTTTCCTGGGAAAGGAAGAAACGCACAGACATAAGAAGCTCTTGAATGCAGCAGCAGAATTCCTCCTCATTTTGCCCTCCAGTGGCAAGAGAAAACAACTTCCGTGACTGAATGATGTACTTAAATATATATTCCTGTGCCTACAAAATGTGAAAAACACAAATATCTGTGATTAGATTGTCGTCGTTTTTAAAATCAAATCTTTAGTGTAGTTTTCGGGAGTGAACGATCAGCATAAGGCGCATCGAAATAGTTTGTCTCACAGACAAAAAACTTGCCCCATCCTTCTCGGAGGAGTGGAACGGTAAATACTGCGGGTGCCACACAGTGGTGTCATCTAAATGATTTAAGAACGTGTTGGGACCCGCCCACCGGAAGTGACATCATAAGCCGGAAGTGATGTCGTGGCAGGAAGGGACATGAAAAAAGCCCTTTTTGAGGCCTCAGATGATTTTAAACTGACCCAACAGTTGCAACAGTATTCCACAGCACCCCCAGAACATGCTAAGGAGGCCTGGCATCATGTTAAAACCCCAGAGCAGCTCATTTTTCAGTGGCAAGACAAGGCAAGGCTCCGCTCACTGCCTGCCTGCCTGCCTGGCTCTGAGAACATGCAGGCAACTCAAACATGCAGGAAATTCAAATGTTGCAGAAGGCGGAGTCGACGAGTGGGCGGGCGAATGGGCGGGGCCAGCTGTAATCCTAGAAACCGGTACTCGCGTACCCCCGCGTACCCCCTGCATGACATCACTGATGCCACAATATGATGTAAACAGCTCCTCCCCCTCACCGTTGGAGCCATTTTGGGTAGTGACGGCCATTTTAAATGGCAATCACAACTATACAGGTAACTCTATTGGCTAAGGTACAACAATTCTTGAGTAGAACTCTGCTTGGGGAATGGGACTTTTCTTGCCCTCTCCTCTCCTCTCCACCGAAGCCCCACTGTGCTCCCCCAAACCCTGAGGGCTCCAGTCCCTAGGGCAGTGATTTTCATTCTATCTAATCTCACAGCACACTGATGCTAAATTTTCAAAGCACACCATCATTTTTTTGACCATTGACAAAGCACACTGCACTGCCGATGGAGGGGGGGGTCACATCTCCCAATGGCCCTTCTAATAAATGACTCCTACTTACCCACACACTTCTGCAGCACACCAGTTGATCATTAGCATAGCAATGCTAATTGCTAATCATTAGCATGGCACTGCACTGGCTGAAAATTGCTGCTCTAGGGCAGTGCGGGATGTGGAATACATCACAGACCCCTCTTGCATTAGCAAAAATCTTCCCCATACACACAGGGATCTGCTTGGATCAAAATCCAGGTTCTCAGCTGAATTACATTACCTTTAATACTTCCTGGTTGTGTGCTTGCCGATCCTCTTCTGTTATCCGATCAACATGCCATTTCAACACCTTTATAAGGTCTCTAGATTATACAACAAAAAGACTTAGTTCCAGGCAAAAGTGCTGAAGGACTTAATACACTGGAAGACATGATGTCATTTCACAACATGCACGCACGCATGCACGCAGACAAATTCTGAAACCATTGTACCCTTTAGGACTAGATATATCAACAGTGGCTTTTGAATTTTCCTAGTGGACCAGCCCAGCTTCTTACAATGTTTGTGTCCTTGTTTATAAGTATCCATTCTTTGACAGTTTGATCAAAGGCTCTAAAGTAAGACGTGCTTACTTAAATAGGAGTGTTCTGTCCAATATAGGTGTGGGGTGACTGTAGGGGGCAGTGCTCGTCTCTGTTTCTAAGCCGAAGAACCGCCATTTGTCCGAGGACAAGCTTCTGTGGTCATGTGGCCATCATGACTGTACGCTGTAGCGCACAGAATGCTGTTACCTTCCTACCGAAGTGGTCCCTATTTATCTACTTGCGTTTTTTGGTGCTTTCGAACTGCTAGGTTGGCAGGAGCTGGGACAAGCGACGGGAGCTCACTCCGCCGCGCAGTCTTGAACTCCCAACCTTCTGGTCAGAAAGCCCAGAAGCAGCGGATTAACCCACTGCACCACCACATCCCTGTGGGAGGGTGTGGAGTACCCTCCAAATGAAAGGGAGCCAATACTTCCATTGTTCCTATCTGATCTCTGAATTACTTCCATCTGACCTTGAACTAGCTATCACACAGGGCTTTGAGGGGTCTGAGGCACCCCAATAGTGTTACTCTCTGCTCTGCCAGTGCCACCACCATGATGCTGGAGCAATTGATTTTCCTGGGCTGCCAGTTAACTCGATTTCATCCTGCTTTCCTTCAGGCCAGGGCAAATAATTTAAAGCAGCAATTTACTGAACCATTATTTTGATCAATGCAAAATATTGATTATTTTGATCAATGCAAAATATTGATCAATGCAAAATATTGATTATTTTGAACCATTATTTTGATTTAATCCTACTTTTATCCACGAGATGATCCAACATAGCTCAATCTGAAACAATTTAAGTATATATACTTCTACCTGTATGCAAGAGCTCCTGCAAAATGACTTTCAATGTAGGTGTCCATAACTGGCTTGAAATTATGAAATTTGCTATCCTGCAGCAAATTTATTATGTGAACCTAGGAATAACAACACCAGTATTTATTAATGCCCTTTCTTACGCCTATTTCTAAACATCAATCAAGACATACTATAAGGAATCATAAAATACATCTTACCAAACAGTCAAATACTTGGGATCCATATTTTTGAGAATTTTCATCTAAAATGCCAAATAAAGTGTCCAGTGTATCCTGAAGAAACTAGATAGACAAAGGAATGCAGCAAATAAATATAAAATATAAAATAAATATAAAACAAAATTATTTGTATTATATAATGCAAATATAATTATTTGTATTATATAATTGTATTATATAACATAAAATTATTTTTGTCTCCCATTATAATTGTTTCCCATTATATTTTATATATTATAAAATATTATAATTTATAATTATATAATTATAATCTATTATAATTAGGATAGCAACATAAACAATGAAAATAGTGTTTACCTTTACTATTTCTGATCCATCAATTTCTTTCAATTTTGAGAGGCAGCCGGCTATTTTTTCTGGATGGGCCCTCCATTTGAGAAGGTCAAGCATGTCCCCTATCAATAAAACAATATAAAACGGAGGAAATGGTATGCAGTTAGACTAGTGTAACAAACATGGAAATCCAAAATTTGTTTCAGAAAATTGAAGAGACAATGGATATAATCCAGCAAAGGAAATTGTGCTTAAATCTAACTAAAATCAAAATGATTTCAATCTAACTAGATCAACATGATTTTTTTTTTCAAAAGATAGGAAAGAACTGACCAATAGGAAAGCTAGGCCAATTCCAAATATAATTTCTAATTCCTTAGTTGAATTATTTTTAAATGTACTCATAATTGTAGTATATATAATATGTACAAATCAGTGGTTCCCCACCTTTTTTTGCACCGGGACCCCCTTTTTAGGTATAACAACCTGTTGGGACCCCCCCTAAGACCTAGGGCTAGAAGTGATATCATTAAACAGGAAGTGAAGTCATTTTTTAAAATAAATCACACTTTTTGAAAGTTGAAAGAACTCCACATCCTTTTTAGAATGTTCTGAACGTTTTGTATCTAAGTGACATTTGATGTTTGAATTCCGTGATTGATTCAGCACTGAGAACAACATTGCACAGAACACACTGTGGCTTCTCTATGCCATAGCTGATCAAGGTGTTAAAGCCAAATTTTAGATAGTCTTCAGAGTATTTACGTTCCTCTTCCCCATGTTTTGAGACTCACCTAGGCATGCACATGGAAGGCGTGACATGCCCGCTCAGAAAGCGACCCAGGAGAGACTTCTTCACCCACACATGCGCACACCAAGACGAGCCCATAGCAAGGCTAATTTCCCTCGCAGCCACAAGCATTGAGGAAGTGGCAGTTTAATAAGGAAGCCTCTTCCCTAGCCAAAGTGAAGCTTCCAAGATGCTGGTGCCCAGCTTTTAAAGATGGCTCCCCCCCCCAAGATCTTAGTGAACCCTGAAAATCATTTTGCAAACCCTTTGGGGATCCTGACTCCCTGGTTGTGAACCACTGTAAAACCTACATAAAACCAATTTTGGTTCTACTTTCAGTCTCAATTCCTTTATTCATTTGCAGATAAAACCATTGGTTTATTCACTATTCTGTGCCCATCTTGCTGAGATTAAAAGACGTTTTCAACCTACAAGCACACCCATTATAGAGTGAACCATCAATTTAACAGACTAGAGGGGGAAAGAGGTGTCCATTTTAATGCAGAAAATCTGTAAATTCCAAATGCTTGGAAATATGTACACGTACACACGCAAAACATATATGACTAATTTTAATGAAACCAACATTAGTTATTTCTGGTCTGTGAAATCAAGGGTTCACTAGATTTACAGACAATTGAAATATTTTAGTAATCAAAATATTACTGTACCATTTTGAGTGAGTTTAGTTGAACAAAGGAACGATGTTATCCAGAATGATTCTTTAGTGGTTTTTACAGCTTGGTGGTTGTTCCCAATGAGATGCCCCTTTGAAAAGGGGAATTTGAGGTAGCGACTAGAATCCTGAAAGCTTACATTTTCTTCACACTGTGAGAACAATTAAATTAAACTTGTATTTCAGCTCACTACATAGGAACAGAATAAAAAACATCACTGAACTGTCATGTCCATTGTGGCATTCTTTGGAAAATGATGCAATCTGTGATTGTTGTATTTCTACAGAACGTTATATTACACATGAAGAACTCCTAAAATGTGTTAGAAAGTATCTTGTTAAAAATGTGTATGATTTATGCATAGTAAATCATACTGTGTCCCTAGTTAGATTTTAAATTATTAAAATAGAGATCCTATTTTGATTCTATACAACAAAAGGTCAGAGTCACAATACAGGTGGAGCTTTTTTATCTGCAAAGGTTCCATTCCAGGAACCTTCGTGGATGCAAAAAAATGTGTTAAATGAAATCATGCTGTTAATTAGAATTTAGACTTTAAAAACACTTCTCTTCCCATGGCAATGGGCTGCAGCCATTTTCTAGGGGCTTAGAGAAATTAGAACCCATTAGCTGAGATAAGGCCTCTTCCTTTTGCCCTGGAACAAGGCAAAAAGTGCAAAATGGAAGTGATTAATCACACTTCCAGGTTAAGGGAGGAGATCTTATCTCAGAGCTAATGAGATTAGCTGTAGATCTTAATGCTTCATTAACAGCATGTGTTTGTTTAACAAACAGCCCTTCCCTTCTGTAGTTGCGCTGAGTCAAATCAGCAGATGGGAAAACCTCGGATGAGAAGGCTCCACTTGTACAGCTGAAATCAGACAACTACAAGCCACAAGTCAGCTTGGGAAGAAAGAAAAGGTGTTCATGTTCTTTTATCAATTACAAATCTGACCCACTTTTAAATATAACAAAAATATTTGTATAGGTCAGGGTTGCCAAACCCTGGTCAGTGGGCCAGATCTGGCATTCGCCAAACCACTCCACTGCTCTACTGCTGTGTCCTTCACTTGATCGGGGCAGTCATGTCTATGACATGGACATCCTGGTGCAAAGTTTTCTGGGATGCCGGGCCATAGACATGACTGTCCAGAGTGTCCCGATGCCCAGATTGGGTGAAGGATGGAGTGGCAGAGCAGCAAAGCAGTAAGCACTGCTTGGTACGGGGAGGGAGTTTTCATTGCCCAGCAGTCTCCAGTTTGGAGACCACTGGTAGAGGTCATTGGATTTTGACTCATGACTTACACCAATGGTATTCAAAGTATTTAGACTGGGACCGCTTTTCAGAATGGCACTCGTGTCGGGACCCACCAGAAGTGATGTCATTAACCTGGAAGTGACGTTGTGGCAAGAAGTGACATAATCAAGCAGGAAGTGCTGCCACTGTAGCATAATCAAATGACACTCCTGAAATGCAAAGTGGCATTCTTGGGCTGCAGCAATTGTACAACCGTGAAACGTCCCTGACCATAAGCAAGATGAGGACAAAATATGATGTAAAAGCACTGAACTAAAAACAAAATTAAAAAACAACCCTCATTTGAAAATCCAAACTGTTGACACTCACAAAAGGAATATAACAAGTGTAAGACCTGAAGTTTCCAAGATGGCTGCTCCCAGCTTTCCACGACCCACCTGACATCAGGTCATGACCCACCAAGTGGGTCCCGACTCACAGTTTGAACAACACTGACTTACACAAACCTGTATTCTCTATGAAGGTGCCCAAGCTTTGAAATTCTCTGTAAGGTACAAAGAGATTTGAACAAGAGACTTCAACAGCAGGGTCTAGGTATTTTTGTTAATAAATGAAGTCTCATAATTAGATTTTGGAAGTTCTTAATTTGTTTCTTATTGATTTGTTTGATCACATTGGTTTAATTTAGTTTTTTAAAAAATTAATCAGAGTTCCATTAAAAGCAATTCAATTTTTTTGTTCTGCTTTCTTCCAATGTACCTAAGGCAGCCAATATGCACGCTACATGGTTTAAATAAATAAAATAAATAGGATGTGTTACAACTCAGGGCTGCCTTCCATGTTTCCATTTTGGGGATTATTTGATTGTTCCCCTTTATTTTTTAATGCAAAATAGTTACATGGGGTTACCGCCGCAGTTTGAAATGTAAAGGCAATAACAATCTGGAAGAAAGTACATGAGGGGTAGTTATGTCTGTATGCACACAGTTCCGTTGGTGTGTAGGTGCGCACGTGGCATGTGGGTACGCGTGACTTGCTAAGTGGGACTTGGGTGCCATCCCAGACTGTTGTATAGATGTGAATTGTTAGCAAAACACAAGAGCCATCTAATACGATAATTACTCACAGTACAAGAAACATCACTGAAAAACCTAACAAGATATAACTGTAGCTATGAATTAGCAGTGGGATGTGGTGGCGCAGCGGGTTAATCCGCTGTTGCAGGGCTTTTCGACTGGAAGGTTGGGAGTTCAAGACTGCCTGACAGAGTGAGCTCCCGTTGCTTGTCCCAGCTCCTGCCAACCTAGCAGTTCGAAAGCACCTAAATGCAAGTAGATAAATAGGGACCACTTCGGTGGGAAGGGAACGGCGTTCTGTGCACTACGGCATAGAGTCGTGCTGGCCACATGACCACGGAAGCTTGTCCTCAGACAAAACGCCGGCTCTACAGGCTTTGAAACGGAGATGAGCACCACCCCCTACAGTCGGTCACGACTAGACCATTCGGTCCTGGGGAAACCTTTACCTTATGAATTAGCAATATCAACTTAGAAGGATAACATGAAAGGATATTTTATCCAACAACAAGCCTAGCATTCTTTTGCCAGCCATTTCAATCTGCCTGAATCTAAGAGCAGTCCTAGGTATTTGAAGTATTTTTCTGGTTAAATCATGTTTCCTTCCTGCTTCCAACTGAAATTACCTTGTGCACAATGAGCTCATGAGTGCCATCTGGCAGTGTCCTTCCATTTTCCTGCATCAGAGGGACGAAAGAAAAACCAAACAACTTCTTCTCTCCCTTTTCTTTTGCTGAAATACACATATGCATTAAAAATCCACCACATTCCAGGAATAACACATTCTTAATCCAAGTTACATGTACAGTTGACACTCACTCACAACTAAACGTAAGCTATTCTGAACCTCAGCCATAACCTACAAGAACAGAACACATTGACACAACTAACAGCCCAATTCTATGTAACGTTCCAGGGCTGATGCCATTGAGGTATGCATTGCATTCTGGGGGGGGGGGGGCAGTCATAGAGACCTTCTCAAGGGAACATCTGTAACCTAACCTCAGGGCTGCATCAGCACCAGAAAGTTGGTTAGATTGGGCTTTAAGTCCCCTAGAAAGCAGTGGAATGTGACTTAGGGCATCATCCTATGCAAGTCCCATTGCATTCAATAGAGTTTACTCCCAGGAAAGTGTGCATAGGATTGTAGCCTCAGTAATGACTAAACAAAACCCCACTTCTGCCAATGAAATCTGACCACTAGAGACTGGCAGGGACTCATAGAAAGTGAATGGAGACTTGCAATGGGGTGGCAAAGTTCTATGCCGTTCGTTCTTCCGCGTGCCTCAGCCAGGGGACGGATCATTCAACAGGAGCAAGCCATTGTCAGCAGCTTCTCCATAGCAGTAACTGCATCTGCTTCAGCCCTGAATCAACAGCAGTTCAGGACAAGTCACCCATAGTCATTTTCCTGTACTTTAGCAGCCTCCCAACTTACCGCTGCTGCGACACCCTCGGGACCCTGAAGTGAGTGAGGATGGTGCAAAACGCATCATGCTGTGATGTCACTGCCATTCACTTCCGGGTCCGGAGGCCCCTAATGCGAGCCTCCAACAGCGGAAAGAGAGTCAGGGCGGGGGGGGGGCTTTCCCGGTGCACGGTTTTGCCGTGTTGCAGTTCCGCCCGCCAAACTGAGCCTCTTGCTGCTGTCTGGAGGTTGGCCAGACTGTTTTCATGGCTGACCCACAACGCCCCAGCAAGCGCTGCCTTGTGCAAAGAGAAGAACGAAGTTGAAACGGAGAGGAGCAGGGGGTGGTAAGCTCAATCCTCTGCTTTTTCGCCTCTTTCGAGACCTATTTTTTTCCAGGTTTCCCTGTGCAGCATCAAGTTAGCTGCTGGAGGCTGGACTGGGTTTCAGAAGGGGAAAATGAAGACATCATGACTAAGGGGAAAAAATTACAGCTGCACAAACTGGTGTCTCGGTATTCAGCCTAAAAGGTCTCCATTCATTCTGTAGTTATGGAAGCACAATTTGCAGGCAAGTGCTAAGGCAAACCTGTTAATAGCTGGGGGCTGCATTATGCTGAATGAATGAAAGCTGGCTCCCCCCCCCCCCGAAGACTGAAAATACTAGAAGCCCCATTATAAACTGGCACGCATGAAAAGTGTTGGAAGACGCGCTCTCAAGTTGCCTAACACAGCCACAATTTCAATTCGTGAATACGTCTTACTGGAACAGTGCCGAAATTCAAAGCGAAGGTGCGCGCTCCTGAATTTGTCCACGGGAATCGGAAGTTTCAGCAGCTCAGCCCATCTGGGACTATTGTTGTGATAGAGCACAAAAGAATGGAATTCCGTAGCCAGGGGCTCTCCGGAACCAAACGAGATGAAATCCTAATAGAGAAAGGAGACACTTTGAAGGCCACAGTTCTCAAAGTGAATTGCACATCTCCTGAGAAGGATGACAAAAGGAGTTATGGGACATGTTGACCTTTCCCTTGACCCTCCCAAGCATAGATTGTTGGTTTATGTACCTTCTGCACAGTCAGAAAAAAAATCGCTCTAAACAAAAATTCTGTACCACATCCACCTCTTGACCAAGCAATCAAGAGGTTTGTTAATCAGTGGGACATAAGAACATAAGAAGAGCCCTGCTGGATCAGGCCAAAGGCCCATCTAGTCCAGCTTCCTGTATCTCACAGCGGCCCACCAGGTGCCCCAGGGAGGCATGAGACAACAAGATGCTTGCATCCTGTGGCCACTCCCTTGCACCCGGTACACTGAAGTAGCCCACCACCTTTGTAAGGAGGTTGCACAATCCATCATTGCCTATAGCCCACAATGGACCTTTCTTCCAGAAATCCATCCAATCCCCTCTTAAAGGCATCAAGACCAGATGCCATCACCACCTCCTGTGGCAAAGAGTTCCACAGATTAACTACCCACTGGGTAAAAAAGTACTTCCTTTTATCTGTTTTAACTCTCCCAACCCTCAGTTTTAGACAAAGTTTTATTTTCTGTGAACTTTGTGAACCTGGCTCCTATCATGGTGATAGGACAAAGCATGGACTAAGGGGTCTGTAGCCAGCCTATGGAATAGCACGATCAAACCAGTTAGTTGCTCAGACCAGTGAGCATACATGGACCACAATAGTTAGAAGGCACAACGGTAGCATCTGATTCAGGGCAATCTTAACCAACGTTTTTAGCACGGACGTAGCTGTGCCGATGGGGCATGTTCTGCTTTCTGCACTGGGATAATAGTCACAGAGGCCCCCTCAAGGTAAGGGAATGTTTGTTCCCTTACCTCAGAGCCGCATTGCCCTCACCCTGGTGCTGGCAAGTTGGTTAGGATTGCACCCTCACTCTGTCGAATAGCTGATGTTCTGTTGCTGGTATGGCTGATTCTCTCTGAACTGTCTTTCTGAACTGTCCACAGATCTGGGTGGTGGAGCAAAGGCTGAAATCTCATCAGACCTACCTCAAGTCCCAGGTTCAAAGACCACTGTAGGCTTGGTCCCGACTGCTTTTTTGCTTCTTTGATATCTTTCTATTCAATCACTCACTCACTCACTCACTCACTCACTCACTCACTCACTCAATCAATCAATCAATCAATCAATCAATCAATCAATCAATCAATCAAT
>JAJKFI010000097.1:3246288-3267480 GCA_029204185.1 Lerista edwardsae
TCTTCTTCTTCTTCTTCTTCTTCTTCTTCTTCTTCTTCTTCTTCTTCTTCTTCTATTATTATTATTATTAACATTTTGTACGGGAATCTGTCTCTAGGGTCTGATGGAATGGTGGGATATAAATGTTTCAATAAATATGTAACATTAAACCTACACTGTCTTATAGGTTATAAAACCAATACATGGTCAAAAAGCAAACTTCTACTTTTTATCTTCTGGCTGTGGTTAGCAACCTGAAATCCATTATTACTGAGGTAGGATTATCACTATTCAATAAAAATCTCATTTACGGCGCTGAAGACGGGACAAAAGCTGTTCGGTATCCAAACAAAAGCATGTAGCCAATTACCGAGCTGATGAAGTACTGTGCTGAAATCTATGTTTGAGAAAAAGCCATCAGCCACAGCAACGCAGCCACGAGCAGGTGAAGTCTACCAATGGCTGGCGACACACTGCTTGACTGGAATGTGTACTTTCGTACTGGCAGAGCACATCACTTTGTCTCACAATGGGAAGTCAAAAAGAGGAAAAATTATTTATAGCAGTCGGAGGAAAATGTGACAATGCACAGCAGAGGGCTGCTATATCATGCACTGCTAGCAGAGAAAGGGATGGAGCTAATGGGAATGCCTGGCGTTCAGTAAAAGCTGTTAGCATCAGCTGCATCGTTTTCTGGAGTGCTTGAAATCGTTCTGCCAAATTACGAGCTACAATAAAACAGGGCTACCAAAGTTGGCAATACAGGTATACTGCCAATACAGGAGCATGGGGGGACCAGTTCCTGGACCCCCGTGGATACTGAAACCATGGATAACATAATCTAAGGATGGGGGTCCATCAGGACCACCAAATGTCACATTCGGCGGTGTTCCTAGGCACCCCGAAGGTGCGTCTAGTCGCTTCTATGCCTCTCTGAGTCCTCCAGACACAGATTTAGAACCTGTGGTGGGTCACATCCAGTGGTGTCATGCTACCGGGACGCTGGGCAGGAAGAACGGGTGAGCAGCAGCCCGCCCGTTGCGTCACGCTCCGTTTCGCCGTCTTCCCCACCCCCGTGAAACGGAGCAAAAGACGGTGAAACGGAGCGTGACGCAACGGGCGGGCTGCCGCTCACCCGTTCCTCCTGCCCAGCGTCCCGGTAGCATGACACCGCTGGTCACATCCACAGGTTCTGAAACTGCAGATAAAGAGGGCCCATTTTACATTAAATCCTAGTAACATTAAGTATTTGACTTGGGCTCAATGCTTTAATTTTGTGAGACTTTCTCATAATTTTTTTTTTCCAGTAACAAAAAGAGTGGTATTCAGAACGAAGATGAAAATTGTCATGCTATCACATAAAAACAGGAAAAACCCTGCTGGATCAGACCCAAGACAAGGCCAGATTACATCAGACCATGTAGTTGAGCAGCCTGTAACCTGCAGTGGCCCAACAGCTGTCTCTAGGAAGCCCCCAAGCCATTGCACCCCTGTAGCTACTATTCATAGGTAGAGGTGTAGCTAAAGGAATGCAATTACACCTGGCGACAAACTTTAGGGTGGCTATAAGCTCAGCTTGACACTAATGGCCAAAATTGTGAAAAACTTGGTGTGTATGAATAATACCATCATGGTATACATCACTGGAAAAGTAATTTAATGCAGAATGCAATGAGACAAACCAGAGGGTAATATATTTATCAAACGTGACGGCCAAAAACCCTGAAAACAAAAATACAACTGTCATGTAAATATTGCCGTTTGTTAAAATTGTGTTTATTAGGAATAATACTGTCATGTTATATATCGTTCGATGTGGAATTTCATGCAAAATGCAATGAAACAAACTGGAGTGTAATAGCTTCATTTGATCAAAAGGTATGGCCAAAACCCCAGAGAAAACGAAAATACAACTGTGATGTCACTTCCTGTTGTGATGCCTCTTCCAGGGCAACATCTTGCCCTGGGCACTGGGCTTCACTTTCACTAGCTATGCCCCTGTTCACAGGTATACTGCTGCTGAAACCAGAAGTAACTGCTAGCCACCGTGGCTAGCAGTGGTTGATAAATCTGTTCCCCATGACTTTGTCCAACCCCTTTTTGAAGCTATCCAAACTAGTGATCATCACCACATCTTGTGGCTATGAATTCCACATAATTATGTGCCGTGTGATGACGTACCTCTTTTCTCTGCCTTAAATCTTCTACCAATCAATTTCATTGGAAGACACTTGGCTCTTGGACAGAACGAGTCCTTTCTGTATTGGGAGAGAAAGAGAACTTTCTGTATTGGACAGAAAGTTTCTGTTTCTCTCATATCCACTCTTTCCACATAATTTATAATTATAATTAAAGTTCTCAAAATTAATTGCTCAGTCATGTTCCCCCTTAACTGCCTGATTTCCCCCTTAACTGTTCCCCCTTAACTGCCTGATGTTCCCCCTTCACTGCCTGATAAGTTTAAAAGCCCCCAAAGTTGTAACATTTCCTTGGCAGAATGGTGCTTCAGCCCTTTTAGTTGCCCTGTTCAGCCACATTTCCAGCACAACAATAACATTTTTGACACGTGGCAACCTATATTCCACGTAAGGGGTCCACACTGGTGTGCGGAGCCAATCTCTCCCTGCATGGCATTGCAAGTGTATAGTGACACCATCTCCGGACACTTGGTGATGATGTCATGTGTCATTGCCGAACTTCCAGGTTGCCAAGCTCTGTGCTGATGATGCTGGACTGCTGCCACAACACACAACTCCAAGCTGATGCTGGGAAGACAATTGTTTGTGCAATTTTCATTGCAGACCTAACTTCGTATTTTACTGCTTCCTCCCATGAAGATTTGGGCCACTCAATGCAACATAATCACTAGAAATTAGATCCCATTGCTTGCAGCGCAACTAATTTTCCCCAGAAGCATGCTTAAAATTAGACATGCCAATTGCCGCAGATGCCAAGTGACAGGGCATCCTCTTTCCAATCAGCTTTTGTGCATTTCAGGGCCCAGCTTCTGCAGTGCCTTCTGGGTGGGGCTTCCCTTGAAAACAATTCAGAAGATTCGAGCTGGTCCAGAATGCTATGTTCTGCCTCTTTGTTAGAGTAGAGAAATGGGAATATCTGATGTACACCTGTACTGGCCAACTCTCCTCGACCACCTGACACTATTTTCTCAAGTGCTTGATATTCTAGAACTCACTTTAGGATTGGACTCTTCCTATATTCTTCCTTCCTTCTCCAACCTACCTGGCATGATAATGTTGGAAAAGCCCAGTTTCCTTGTTATCGATACTCCATGGGTGAACATGGTTGTATAGTCCCTCCTGATTTGCTCAATGTCTCCATGCAGTAGCTGAAGGGCAACAGCCAGACCTGCAAAGGAAGACAACATAAAAGAAAACAGAGATGAGAATGGCAGAACTTGGTGGCCACTGTGCAGGGTGGCCTAGAAGTACCAGGGCCACCCATGAAGAGAATCAGAGAAGAGGTAGCCATCTTCAGGATGAAAGACTAATTGGCATAGACCAGAGATGGTGAACGTCTTTATTCTCAAGCGCCATTCTCAAAACAGTGGTCCAGGTCAGTAGTGCGCTCTGTGGCACAATTTGATTGCAGCAGTTACCATGTTCTATAATAATATTGGTACCAGCCAGCAAAAGCATTGCCAGTCTTCATGCAAAGCTGGTATTACACCCAAAACCAAAAGAGTTGCAACACTAAAGCATGCACTATCTTTGACCTGGCTCAGTTTAGGTGTAGTTTAGCCTTCATGAAAAGTCTTTTAGTTCGTCTGATGTCCCCTTGCCTTCTGCCCTCCCTTTATGTTCTCAGTTTACGCCCTACTTTAAGCCAATGGTAGTTTCCTATGATGTCTCAACTGGGCAAACTTCCCATTCTGGCTTAAAGGCAAATTACAGTTTGACTAACTGGAACATCATGACAAACTATGACTTACTTATTCTTATAAATGAAACTTTCTGATTTTTTCCCCACACTTCGCCTAAAACAACGTAGAGTCACTCGGAGAGCGAGAATGATGCTTCACCTGCGTCATTGGACTGGTATAGATGGTGGTCAGAGATACAAAGTATACCAAATGAAGTGATATATGTTACTAGACCTGCCTTTAAGAGGGGATTGGATGGATTTCTGGAGGAAAAGTCCATCGTGGGCTATCGGCCATGATGGATTGTGCAACCTCCTTACGTTAGTAGTAGGCTACTTCAGAATGCCAGGTGCAAGGGAGTGGTAACAGGATGCAGGTGTCTTTTGTGCTTCCTGAGGCACCTGGTGGGTCACTGTGAGATACAGGAAGCTGGACTAGATGGGCCTTTGGCCTGATCCAGCAAGGCTCTTCTCACTGTTACCCATTCGGGTGTCTGCTGGTCTGACATTTTTCAACAATGGGACACATCCGAGAGCAGAGAATAGAACTTACAGCCTGATGATGGGAATGAATACAAGACCTTCTAGTGTCCACACTAGAAGGGCTGTATTTATTAATGCTCTGCTGCTGCGTGCGTGCGTGCGTGTTGCTTCTTGGGAGGATTCCCTGCCCTGCTGTCTGGCTCTGGTGATTATTTTTCTACAGTTTAGTTTTCTAAATATGGCGGGCGGGCGGGGGGGGGATAAAAGTAGCTCTTTGGCAGTCAGCCATTTTGTTAAATAGTTCACCTATATCCAATGGTTGCCTACTCCTGATCTAAATTGTATACAGTGCTTCATCTGAGCTAAGGCTTAACACACATGTGAAGTAACAAGAAGACGACAACATTTAAAAGCACGTGCAAACTGAATTTCCCTGACTAGTGAGTAGCCATAGAACAGCCAGCACACATCTAGGATTGGAGTAACTGGTTGCAGAAGGATAACAAAGGAAACTTCAAAGTAGTCTTAACCCCAGAAATCTTCCTTTTAATTATTTTACTGTCATTATCCCCTAGTTCTGAACTGTGTTTTAAATGTAGAAACACTATTCAGTATTTTCAAGTACTAGATGTGTCTGTACACCTTTTCACTTAATGAACAATCCAAACATTTGAACCGCAAAACATTTTTCTTCCACGTATTAATTTTCTTCAAGTGCTAATTAAATCTAATTGAGCAATAATTGCCAAGCAACGATCTCTATCAAAGTTCAGCTTCCCTGGCTTTTCATTCATTGAGAACAAAGAGAGATGCTTGCATGCTGTGTGTATTTATGTTGAATCGCAAGCTCTCAGCATCCTCCCCGCTTTGAATCTCTCTGAAATAGCAGTCTTCAGTGACAACTGATGCTTAAACACATCAAAATATAATGTACATAATCTCCTTGTCCCAGAAGCAAAATGGAGGATTAAAATGGCAGATTAATATCCTGTCACAGGAGTGTAAAGTAATTAAGCAAAAACACTCTACTGTATGATGGCTAGTCTGAGTGGATATAAAACACGGATCTTTAAGTGATGCAGATCTATCTCGGAATTGAGGCAAGATGCCCAAAGCAAGTTATACAGAAGACCCCTCTGTTGGCATGTGTCACACATCTGTGCACCGGCCTCTCTGACTCCAAGAGTGTTGCAAACGCGCTTCACAAGTGACTTGTGCCAACCTAACTCCAGGTTAGATCACCGCAGGTGGTGACTGCAGCCATGAAATTAAAAGACGTTTACTTCTTGGGAGGAAAGCTATGGTGAACGTAGACAACTTCATAAAAAGCTGAGACATCACCCTGCCGACAAAGGTTCGCATAGTCAAAGCTATGGTTTTCCCAGTAGCAATGTATGGCTGTGAGAGCTAGACCATAAGGAAGACGGAGCGCGGAAGAATAGATGCTTTTGAATTATGGTGTTGGAGAAGACTCTTGAGAAACCCCCGGACTGCAAGGAGATCCCATCGGGCAATCCTACAGGAAGTCAAGCCTGATTGCTTCCTGGAAGGACAAATCCTGAAGCTGAAGCTCAAATACTTTGGCCACCTCAGGAGAAGAGAGGACTCTTTTGAAAAGACCCTCATGCTGGGAAAGATGGAAGGCAAAAGGAGAAGGGGGCGGCAGAGGATGAGATGGTTAGATAGTGTCACCGAAGCGATGAACATGAAATTAGGTGAGCTCCGGAAGCTAGTGGAGGACAGGGAGGCCTGGCGTGCTGTGGTCCAGGGGGTCGCGAAGAGTCGGACATGACTTAGCGACTGAACAACAACAACAACTCCAGGTTAGGATTGCACCCTAAACTTTGTTCAGCTTGGAGTAGGACTTCTTGACAATATAGAGCAGCGATACCTGAAACTTCCACAGTTTCCACAGAATATCCACAGTTTCAGATATCCACTGGGCCCCGAGGAACCTATCCCCAGCTAATATACAGTTTATTCGTGAATATAGCGAATATAACACCTATACGTTACTTGCCTTCATATTTCACCTTCCTACCAAGCAATTCAAAGGGGTGTTTTTATTATTATTAAGCAGCTACTTTTATTAAGAGGTTCACCAGAAAGGTATTAAAATGCCAAAGCACACCCAGAAAGCTCTGCAGGGATCAGAAAACCACTTTCCTACATCCAAGTTGTGTTGACAAAACCCACCACACAAATACTTGATCGTCACATTTTGTCTAAACAAAACCAGCCACTTACCAGCATTGGATCCTGTTAGGTTGTAACGAGCATTCAGCTTTTTGATGATGTTCTCGTGGATCTGAAACCAATCGCTCTCGGTGTTGCACCTGTCAAAGTAGTAACATGTTGAAAACCAAATAAGAGCACAAGTTCTTCATTCATCTGCAGACTCAATGAGTCCCTCTCAAAGAAAGTAAATGAAGACTGAACAAGTCGGTAGCAAACTGTCGCTCATCCTTAGTTTCCACCTGGAAGACGGAAAGAACACCAACTTGTATCTAGAGCAAGGTTACCCAAAGTGTGGGTTGCAAGCCACTGGTGGGTTGTGAGCAGTAGTGCTATCCAGCCGGTACGCTGGGGCGTGCAGGAAAGCGGCGGAACGCGGCATGACGCAACGGGCGGACTGCCGATCAAACGTAAGTCCCGCCCAGCGTACCAACTGGATAGCACTACTGGTTGTGAGCCAATGCCAGGTGGGCTGTGACCTGGGTCCTCCCAGGAAGAGACACATTCACTGAGTTTTCACCACCCCAATTGGCTCCGGCAGCAATGGGGCGAGGCTGCTTACACGGCACTGTCAGGAGCTGTAAAAGATTGTGTTTTGCACCCCTCTAGTGATGTCGCTGCTGTAGAGTGGGTCATCGGTCCAGGGCAACCCAGGAGAGGGCTCCCGGGGATCCCTGCATTGGATGAGGAGGGTCACAGGATAGTAAAGATTAGAAACTGCTGATCTAGAGTTCCGTGAGCTGCCTGTGAGCTGCTCTGCTCAAAGGAAGGCTGAATTAATGGGATATAGAAGAGTGTATGTAATGGCAGGTTTACTACCACAAGAATGCTTGCTGTGCAATTAGACCACACGTCCCATGCTGCAGTCAACGTGTAGACCTTGACTTCTTCTCCAAATCACAGGAGAAATCTTTCCCCTAGCTGTTTTACAGATACAGCACAAGACAACACTGGCCAGTGCGTTTTGATGTGCAACAAAAGGTCACAGAAAATTGCACAGTACAGTAATATGATTTTGTTGAATTGTGTTTACTGAAAATGGAAGACGACCTAGAAGGGTAGCCATTAGCAGCAATTTCACCAAGGAAACATTTCCACTAAGGTTGGCTTTTTTTTTAAGAAAAAAAGAAAAAAATACTCCAAAATTCAACCATTGGTTCAAAAGTTATTTTTGCTACTTAAAGAGTCCCAGAGCACCAAATTTCACAAAAATCAAATGTGATTTCCTGAAGGAGAATATGACTGGCAAGCAAACCTCTTAGCACACAGGAATCTAGCCGCGAATGCTTTAAGCTGAGCCGCCATCATGTTGAAATCAAATAGTAACTGCTCTGCCTATGCATCTTCTGACTAAACTGTGACAGGCAGCGTAGGATTGTGCTGTTATTTTGTTTTTGTTTTTAGTTTTTAACTGTTTTTATTTAACATAGTTTTTGGTATCAGCGGGGAGCCCCAGAACCAAACCCCCATGGATACTATGGTCCCACATGTACAACAGAACATGAATGTTCATAAATGATAAGTATCTCAACTGAGTCCAAGAATAAGCATTTGGAAAAAAACGTGTTGAGTTTCTTTGATAAAATTCGACTGCACAATTTTGACCCACAGAGACAGTCACAATGCAGTTCAAATGAACGTTTTCTTACATATATACTTTCAAGACAAGGTCATCTTTTGTGTCGCCTGCCAGTAGATCTGCTATGCTGAGCACTGCACACCCAAACGGGCGCCGGTACTGAACGTTGCAAGCATTTTTCTTTTCTCCAGCTCCCATTCGACCTGTCAAAACACAAAAACCTGATGCATGAGGTTGCAACAGCATCTTTGCAAATGTGCACAGGTGGGTGGATGCTCAGCAAACCCCTTATTTATTTACTGAGTTCATATCCTGTCTGTCCTTTGCATTAGGAGTGTTCAAGTCAACCAGCAAAAATACAGCAGGCCCTCATTATCTGTGGATTGGAATGGAAAACTGCAGATGTTGCAATCCGGTTTTCAGAAATCCGGTTTTGAAAAAGCAACCTACAATGCAAATCAAAACCTTTTCTCGTTTGGCCTCAGTTTCCGCTCTGTATACGTTTAATGTAAACATTAACTTTAATTTCTATTCCAGGTCTCCGAGCATCAGTATATATCTCATTCAGCTACTAGAGGCGCTGAATGTAATGGAATGGAATAATTTCTTTCCATTGCATTGCTTTGCATTACATTCAGCACCGGAAGCTAGTGGAGGACAGGGAGGCCTGGCGTGCTGTGGTCCATGGGGTCGCGAAGAGTCGGACACGACTTAGCGACTGAACAACAACAACAACAACAACAAAGCAGCTGAATGCGGTATGTAACCATGCTGGGAAACCCGGAAGTGCATCTTTTGAGCTATATTTAGTTTTGAGAGGCTGGATTTTGAGAGGCTGGAGGACCAGATGTGGCCTGTGGGCCAGGGTTTGGAGGCCCCTGCTCTAACCAGAACATACCTCCCATGAGCCTGTGGGCTGATGTCCATGGCTAGCGAGGCTTCCCCTTCTGGTCTTCCTGCATGGCTCCCTGTCCCAAAAAGGCTCACAATCTAATAAATAAATAAATTGCAGAACACCTCCACCCTCTGAACCCGACCTGGGCTGAGCTCTTCTTCCAGAGGCTCTTCTGAGACCTGCAGATACCTGGAACGTCCACCCTCTGCGGTTTCCTTGGCGTGTAAACATCACTTCCGGTATTTTCTCTTTCTTTTAATAGTCATTCTGAGGCCCGCAGAGGCTGCTGGAGGCTGCTCGTGGCCCCTGTGGGCTTCAGAAAGTACCCCAGATGCACCTGGAGTTCCTTCCGCATCCGTGGGTTTGGAATCCATGGATGGTTAAATCTGTGGACACCAAATGTGTGGATAATGTGGGCCTGCTGTGTAAAATAAAAATAATGATAAAACCAGTAGTGTCATCTTACCGGTACGCTGGGCGGGTCTTCTGGGTGATCGGCAGCGCGCTCGCTGCGTTCCGTTGCATAATGGCGAAAGCCCGCCCGCCGCAGCGGGCGGGCTTTCTCCATTACGCAACGGAACGCAGCGAGCGCACTGCCGATCACCCAGAAGACCCGCCCAGTGTACCAGTAAGATGACACTACTGGATAAAACCTATTACGAAGGCCAACATAAACACCATAATCTAACATCTAAAAAGCAGCAAACCACGAACAACCAATCATGCAAGGCAGCTGCCAGAACCAGCATAAAAACAACAAGCTTTGATGCCAGATCGACAGTTAATTCAATCATTTTTAATTGGCTTGGAACTGCATTAACCTGTTTAAAAATTCCTCCAAGCTTATACGCAACTTCTGCACCATATGGGGGGAAAAATATACAGAATGCTTTCATGACAGTCAATGTGAACAAAACCCTTCAACTTCATTTGCCTAAACTAACCCTTGACACCCTAAACCTTGCCCGAAAGTCTGCCCTACAGACTATTCTTAGGAGACAAGGTGGCCAATCTCTAAGCCTGGAGCTGACACAACGCTGCTTTAGGACGTCCTAACTATGCATTCATGCCAAAAGCCCCGCCCTTTAGATGCCTTAAAACTGTGTTCTAAAGGTGGGGCACATCAAGCTTGTGGAGGTTCATCCAAGACTTGCTGCCCAATCCTATCCAACTTCCCAGCGCCAGTGCAATGCAGCCCCAAGGTAAAGGAACAAGCATTTAATTCTCCTACCTGCAGGAGGACTCCATGATCCCGCCCCCCACCAGAATGAGTACACTCCATTGGCTCGGCTACATTACTCCTGCAAGGTTGGTTAGGTTTGGGTTGTTGGTCTTTACCAAAAGCTAAGTACGGGAAACTACCGATACAGATGCTCATCCATAAGACGCGATTTTTTATTTTTTATTTTTGCAAATAAATGAGCTGCAAATTTCCTCCTTGTCTTATCTCCAGGTCAGTCAAGGGCCAGAGCAGTTCAAGGGTTTCAGCTGCCTGTTGATTGTCTGGAAAACAGGTAGGCATCTGCAGACAGTATTTAGTGCTTGAAGAGCTCATTGTTTACAGACCCCTGCTAACTGGGCAAGAGGCACTTTTCCAAGTGGTGCTCCTCTTATATTTAGCAGGGGAGGGGAGTAACTGTCCCTCTTCACCCCAGCACAGTGTCTTTCTAGTGGCTGTTGCTGGGGGTGTTCTGCATTGTTTTAGATTGTGAGCCCTTTTGGGACAGGGAGCCATGTAACTTTATTATTATTTGCCTGTAAACCGCTTTGTGAACCTGGTGTTGAAAAGCGGTATATAAGTACTGTTTGATGATGTTGATGATTTGTCTGTTCTGCTACCAGCTCTTATCATTAATAACTCCCAAAACGTCAGAGCCTCTTGAAATCTTAAGCTGCTGCAAATGGTATAAACTTAAAGGCTTGCATTGCAGGGTCTTTTGAGGTGCTTTACATTGTTTCTTCGTGTTGTTTTGAAATGATTGCTGCTTCCTGAAGTTGCTATGCTTTTTTATGCAAGTAAAAATCTGATTTTTTTTCCGCTAGAGTTTGAACAGCCCCCCCCCCCACAGCAGTTCAATGCTATCTGTGTCATTTTTCTGGTATGTGGGGGTAGAGGCTCCACGGCAAGCTCTAGCTTCTCCCCACAAGCACCATTTCCCTCACTATTGGTTCCTTGGATCTGCACCAGGCACAGAGCAGAGGAAGCCGCTAGGCCAGCATCGGGCTGCATGGCCTGGGGACGGAGGCTTGGATGCGGCCTAATAGCTGCATCCAGTGGTGGTATCTAAAGTGGGAGGAACCGGAACGCTGGGCGGGACTTACGGTTGATTGGCAGCTCGCCTGTTCTGTTCCGCCGCCTGCCCGCCCACCGCGTGGGCTGCCCCCGGTTGGCGCGCCCCACCGCTGCTCGCCCAGGCACCCGGTGCGCCCCCCCGCCCCCCCCGGCAAGCAGGAGCCCCCTCCGAGGCCAGGGCAGCCTGCGCGGCGGGCGGGCAGGCGGCGGAACCGAACGGACAGGCAGCCAATCACACGTACGTCCTGCCCAGCGTACCGGTTTCTCCTGCTTTAGATACCACCACTGGCCGCACCCCACCCCTACCCCCAGCCAGCCCCCTCCTGGACTGCTCCCTGCCCAGTTCCTCCCTTCCTCCCGCCAACCCTCCCTTCCTCCCGCCCAGAACTGTTCTTGTGAAAAGGCTGCTGCTAGTGTTGGCCCAACATCACTCACGCCAATGTGGGGGTGCCGGTCAGTGCCCCTGCGTCGGCTCAAGAGCACCTTACTGATTGTGCCCTCACCTACTGAAAGCTGGGCTTCGGTTTTAATCTCCGCTGCTCGACAAATTCCCAGCAGATTGCATGTGCCTCCTCTCTCTTTTTCTTCTCAGCGCACATGAGGTATATGTGTAATTTATGTGGTGACGAAAGGCACGTTATTCTCCACAATTTATGCTGTTGCTGGGTTCGTGTGCCACTTGCATCTCCTTTGCGTTAAAATATGCTGTGCTGCCTACCCTTAAAGATTGCGGTGGGGCCTGGCTGTGATGAAATAAGAAAAAAAAAAAGCGGAGTCTGTTCTAGACTTTGCACGATCAGAAACTATAGGTGGCCAAGCTGATTCAACTCAGATGAAAATGCAGTGAACAGAATGTGATGTGTATGGAAGTGATTATTTTTTTCTGAACTACTACACTCGCTCAGATAACAATAGCAGTACGGCCAGTGATGTCATGCAGGGGGAACGCGCCGGAACGGCAGTTCCTGAACCTGATCTGGCCTAGCTCCACCCACTCGCCGCCATTCGTTGCCGGCTCCATGATGGACACGGTGCTGCGAGGGGCTCTTGGCCTCCGAGGGGGTGCCTGCTCTCCGGGGGGGACGGGTGGGGGCACGCTGGGTGCTTGAACAAGCGGCGGTGGGGCGCGTCCACCGAGGGCAGCCTGCACGGCGGGCGGGAAGGCGGTGGAACCGAAAGAACGGGCTGCCAATCAAAGGTGAGTCCCGGTCAGCGTTCCGGTTCTTCGGTCATTTAGATACCATCACTGAGTACGGCTGCTTTGTTTACATAAAAGAAATGGTGGTTGAAGTGAAGGACTAGTACATCGCTGACTGCAGATAGGATGGGGGCATCAAGGTAATGAAAACATCTCTGACAACACCCCCCCCCCCCCCCCAGAAACTCCCTTTGTTTATCTGTGGAGGCCTGCCAGACGCCACCATGACTCATTCACAAAAAGACTCACGTACTCAAATCAAAATGACTTGGGAATTCCCTTGCCTGTGTGTGTGTGTGCGGGGTGTAGCTTATGAAAATGTAGCCCGGTGCAAAGGGCAAAACGATGCTCTGGAAGTGACATTGCAACAGGAAGTGACATCACAGTTTTATTTTTGTTTTCCTTTGGGTTTTTGGCCATAACGTTTGACAGAATGAAGGTATTACACTCCAATTTGTTTTACTGCATTCTGCATGAAATTCTGCACTGAGTGATATAACGCACAACAGCATTCGTCCTACAAATCACAAATTTAACAAACCACAATTTTTACATGATAGTTGTATTTTTGTTTTCTGGGTTTTTTGGCCATAATGTTTGATGGAGTAAAGATACTACACTCTGGTTTGTTTCATTGCATTCTGCATTAAATTACTTTTCCAATGATATATAACATGATGGTATTATTCATACACACCAAGGTTTTCACAATTTTGGCCACTAGTGTCAAGCTCAGTTTGTCGCCCCCCTAAAGCATGCTGCAATTGCACCCGCCTGCACCACTGTAGCTACGCCCCTGTGTGTGTGTCACCACAAACACAAACTATGATTCGCGGACAAATCAAGTCATCGGGGTTGGCCAAGATCCGCGACTCGCGCTCAGTGATTCCAGCCCATCCCTGGGTATCTAGATATCTTCACTGCAGCTGAGCGGCTGCTGTTCTGTGGCTGACATTGCTACATATGAATGCACAAGCACAGCACACAAGCACAAGCACACACAGTTGGAGACAGAGTGACATGAACAACAACAGGGAAGGGCAAAATTCATTGGGAGACCCAGCCTGTTTTCTAATTTATGGCTGCCACCTCCATCACTGACTCCACTTCTGAACTTTAGGATTATTGCTGTTTTATAGCCAAACACTGTATTGGAATTTAGCAAAAGGGACAGGATTGTTATTGCTTTCTCTTATCATCTTTCCTGCAAATATTGTTCTTCACAGCTTGCCTTCAGGTTTGGCACAATGACGCTTTTTGTTTCTCCTTGAACTGTTAAGAGGAGAAGCCCACCCCACTTCTTACTAGCATGAAAAAAAAAATCTTTCCCGTTCTCTTGTTTTTATTGCAATCCTACCACATACCGACGCAGGGTAGGAGAGGGCTGAAGGTCACCTTGGGGTAAAGAGATGTTTTCCCCCTTACCCCATCCAAGACCCCAGCCTGCCCTATGGGTCTACTCTGATCCGTGCCAGCTACCCAGCATCCTTCTACACTCCCGTTACATCTCCCAACCAATATTTCTACAACAAGGATGATCGTGGTTATACAGCTCAATCATTTTGCCAGGTAGGAAATTAATGAATAGCTTCTCATGGTGAAAAGCAGGGATCTCCAAACCCTGGCCAGATGCAACCCTCGGAGGGCCTCTATCCAGCCCACAGCAAGTCTCTGGTCCCCTGTAAGCCTCTGGGCCTCCTGACCTTGTTGGCAAAGGCCGCACCCTCCAAGCTGTGTTCTGGCTGAGTGGGGAGGGTGTTCTGAGGGCCAGGGAGGCCCATGGCAAAGTGACGAAACTGCGCCCCCGGCACGTCGCCCCGCCCCCGTGCGTCTCCCCGCCATGCCTCCCTGCACCCGGAAGAGCTCCATTTCGGAGCGTTCCAGGCGCAAGGGAGGGCGGGCGGGCACAAAAGCGCTTGGACTCCGCGCAATGGTGCCCCCCCCCACTGCCCAGATCCCATGCGGCTTGCCATCCCTGGACCCCCCTGGATCCGCGACTGCTCAGAATGCCTCCAGAAGGCCAAAGTAGTCACTTCCTGGTTTTCTCAAAGGCCTAGAAGTGATGTTTTTAGGCCCTCTGAAGGCCTCAGGCGGCTTTCTGGGGATCGGGGAGGCCTCTTGGCCCTCAGAAAATGCTCTGGGTGTTTCCTGTGACCTGCTGGTTCTGAGATATTTACTCCAGCACATTTAAGCAAGCTGCTTGTGAGGTGGGGGAATGGGAGTCCCTTAAAGTGCGTGCTGTATTTCTGTGGTGGTGCTTGGAGGAGTCCTGGAACTTTGAGCCCATTCATTCATTCGTCTAAGTTCCATCTCTAATGCATGTATTTAGATTTTATATTCCAATTTATTTCTCCGGCCCTCCACACTGTGCCAGATATTTGATGCGGCCCTCCTCCAGCTAAAAAGTGTGGAGATCCCTGGGGAAAAGGACTGGCAGGACTGGCATGCATACCTATCCGGATAATGTGCACTGTGATGTAGATGTCCTTCCTGAGTTCACTGCTTCCCAAATCCTGCAAAGAATCAGGAATCAGACCATAGTTACAACAGTTACAACTTCTAAGTATATGCTGCTTCTGATACTGAACAATAAAGAAATAAGGAGATTTTTAATATATTTGCCTGAAAAATATGATAAAGCAGTGATTCTCAAACTGTGGGTTGGGACCCACATTCTGGGTCATGAACTAAAGTCAGGTGGGTCACAGAAAGGTGGGAGCAGCCATTTTAGGTTTAGAATAGCATAATTTTGCGAATGAGCAAAATTCAAACAGTTTGAATTTTCAAGTGAGGGTTTTTAAAATAGCTTTTAGTTCAGTGCTTTTACATCATATTCTGTCCTCATCTTGCTTTCCATCAGGGATGTTTCAGGGTTCTGCCATTGCTGCCGTCCAAGAATGCCAGTTTGCATTCCAGGAGTGTCATTTCATTACGTCATACTGATGGCATCCCTGCTTGATGATGTCATTTCTGGCTATGATGTTACTTCCAGGTTGATAACATCACTTCCAGTGGGTCCTGCCATGAGTTCCATTTGAAAAAGTGGGTCCTGGTCTAAAGATTTGAGAGCCACTGCTTTAAATGATTATGGTTAAAGTCTTACAATCACTGTGATGTACAAGAGCTCTGTCCAGGGTACTACACTGTGTCCTATTCCATCTGATGTACATCCATAAAGCACGAGAAGTTCAGCTCCCTAACGCACAACAATTTCCTCCACAAGTGGCATAAGGGGACATCCACAAGGAATCCAGCCAAACATTCAGAACGCCTAAATCTACCTCCTAGAAAAGAAGTCCCACTGCAATGCTAAATCAATATTCTTGAACAAGACTTCAAGTTCTGGAACTTTTAGTTCTGGAACTAAAAAAACCAATTGGGGGTCCATCTTGTGCTCATCATGGCCAATGAAAGGATACTTGGACCATTATGCAGATTTTTGTTTTTATAAATGCCTCTAGGACATTGCCATCTGATAATGTCAATGATTTTACTCCAGGGGTTCCAAAAGTGTGCACTGAATTGTGGCACACTCACAAGGTTTCCCAGTGGCCACTCCTACTCGTTCCTCCAGGTGCAACCATTTTGGATCTTATGAAATCTTGTGAGATCCAAGATAGCAGTGCCCAAATTTCTTGGATCGTATGAGATTTTATGAGATCCAAGATTGTGGCACTGAAATTTCACAATATTTGGGCACTGCCAGCTCAAACCTCACAAGATCTCGCAAGATTTGTGTGCCGCCATCTTGGATCTCATGAGACCCAAGATGGTGGAGTCCAGCTGAAATAGGAAGAAGAGGCAGGGCAAATGTTTTAGGCCAGGTAAGTTTTGGAACCACTGCTCTATTCCTACAAACTGGACTACCAGCAAGAATTCAACGCTTCTTATGATGAACTTATTCAATGAGAATAAACAAATGAACAAGTGAAACGACTCACCACGAAAAGTGAACAATGTCTTTCTGGCTTCTCCGGACATTTTGGCAACCCATTTCGATTCAGCTTTAAAAAAAATCTCTCACTGTAAAAAAGAAAATCATTATAGAGTGGGCAGCATTACGACTAAGCCATTCCTTCAATATATGCAATAGAGAAATACATTCCCAACATTGGAAAAAACGGTAGGTTTTCATCACCACTTCTAAAGAGAGCATTTCCCAGATTCCAAACTGATGCTGCAAAAAACTGATGCTATTCAACAGCAAGTGTAATCCCCTTGCTATGCAGTACAAAAAAAGCTCATTTTCCATGGAAATAACATGATTCCAAGAAGCTGCAGTAATGGTGGAAAAAAGATTCTTCTTGACTTTAATCAAAGCCAGATGGGATCTTTAAGGAACTTTCACTGGATGTGGCAGCAATTAATAAGTAATTAACACTGAATCACTAATCTAATGGAAGTTATGAGACTATGTGTAAATTTTACAAAAGATCAATCAGGCCGCCATTTATAAAGTCTATGGGTATTATCAATATAAATGTTATTTTTTAGCCAAAGGCAACAACAATCATAAAAATTTAGCAACAAAAGTAACCATACAGCACACCCAAGACTGGGCTGCTGGGCGGGTTTCGCAACCATGGAAGAGTCTTTGGCAGCCGTAAAATGGCTGGCTACGGAGCACATGATGCTCTGTTGGTGGCCATTATGGGAGCATTGCAACAAGACGTGGCAACACTCCAGATCCACTGCGGTTCCTGCCACACCCCACATAAGACCGCGGTGGGGGTGGGGGTGGGGGGGGCCAGGAAAGGGACAATTGGGTAGAGAGAAACGAGGTGGGGAGAGGACGGACCTAGCAGCAATGGCGCATGCCAGATCCTATCCCCTCTTTTTCACACCTCCCGTCTCAGCTACGGAGCTACGGACCCACTGCAGGCTTACAGAGGGGAAAGGGATAGAGCACGCTTCATGCTTGTTATATAAGCTGGATACATCGTGCTTGTTTTTTGGCACAGTTGCATCAGTGGGGAGTGGGAGGATAGGATTTGGCCCCTAGAATCTAAAAAAATGTGTTGCCACCGTTTTTTCCCCCTTCACAAAATACATCTATAGAGACTGGAAAATGAACACACACACACACACACACACACACACACACACACACACGGCGCAATCCTAAAATGAATTAGGCCAGCATAAGGTAAGCCAGCAAAGTTTGGCCAGCACAAGGGACACCGTAAAGCGTGTTTGGACGACTCTCGGAGTCAGAGAGGCCAATACATAGACGTGCACCATCCTCCCTGACTCTGAGAGTGGTCCAAACAAACATTGCTGGCTTGGTTTATGCCGGCCTAACTCCAGTTTAGGATTGATATCTCTCTCTCTCTCTCTCTCTCTCTCTCTCTCTCTCTCTCACGCACGCACGCACGCACACACACACACACACACACACACACACACACACATTTCTTAACTCTTTCCCTTCAGGTTACTTTTTCTGCCCCTCTCAAGTTGCCTTCTATCCCACAAGAGAAAATATGCAGGTAACTGTATCTTTTCCTTATTGGGCAAAAAGTTCCTGGGTGGCATTTGTAGGAGAAAAACAGATCAAGGGGAAAGGGCTTAGAAGCCCTTCTCCCCCACAAACATGCCACTCTTCCATTTCAGTTTACAGTTTCCATGGATGCATTTCGTAAAACAAACAAAAATGTGGAGACCGGCTATGCCTGGCTGAGTGACACATGTGGCTTAACCCTCAATCATCACCTTTAAAATCAACAGCAGCACTTTAAAGCAAACGGCTTCCTAATTCGCCTGCTACCCATCCTGAACAATGCTGGTAGGAGGAAATCCATTAGGCCACGGAGGGAGAAGGATCCATACAGAGTTTTTATTTTTCACTTTCTATACCTTCATCTCATTCTGGAATTCTGTAAGAATTAAGAGCTCACTCCGTACATTCCTTCTTAGCTATAGCTTTCTCAGCTGTTTCCTTGGCTTTTGCCAAGGCCAAATGAACGTCACGCATATGTCCTCTTCCATGCGCAGCCATAAAAATAGCAGCTGGAACATCTATGCAAGTCTTTTAAGCGTTACAATAGAAGAGCTAATATTACATCTGCGTCCCTGGGTTGCTTCTCTCACTACAAAAGATTGAATAACAGTCTTTCGCGCAGATTACATTTCTCGTAGGATACATTTTTTTGACCAAATCTTGAACCAGCTCACATGCCAGCTCAGAAATTCACAGGCATGCCAAAAATAGTAGTTGCTCGTATTTAACAAGCTAATACACCTGATCTCTAATTTGGGCTGGGGGCAACTGTTGGGGTTAGGCTCGGACCGCTTGTCGCCACTCACTGCCTTTAAGTGGTTGGCCCTCTTCAGCCTAGAAAAAAGGCGCCTGAGGGGGGACATGATTGAGACATCTATATATATAAAGAAGAGCATGGGTTTGTGTGTGTGTGTGTGTGTGTGTTTCGCATAGGCTCCGCAACGCCTGGAGCGATTGGCATGCATACACCTGGCACGCATACACCTTGCGGCCTGGCCACAAACACTGCGGGGGTTGGGCCCCCTAGCGCCCCCGGGGGTGGGGGTACGTGGGGGTCCCCGTGTGAAGACGGCCGAAAACGGCTGAAATCGGCATCGAGTCCATAGTTTCCGGGGTCACCAAGACAACCGGCATTGCTCCCGACGCCGTTGGAGTCTGGGTTCGGGCCCCCCCTCGACATGGGGGTAAGAAGGGGTGTGAAACACAACGTCCGCCATGCCCTGCTGGAACGCCTGGACCGATTGGCACCAAACTCGGCATGCGGAAGCCTAGTGGCCTGGCCACAAATACTGGGGGTTTGGGGCCCCCTAACACCCCCAGGGGCAGGGGTGCGCAGGGGGCCCCACATGAAGACAGTCAAAAATGGCTGAAATCGGCGTCAAATCCACAGTTTCCGGGGTCGCCGAGATGAGTGGCGACGCTCCCGATGCTGTTGGAGTCCGGGTTCAGTCCCCCCTCGATGTGGGGGGCGAGAAGGGGTGCGAAACAAAATATCCGCCATGCCATGCTGGAACACCTGGACCGATCGACACAAAACGTGGCACGCATACACCTTGCAGCCTGGCGACAAACACTGCGGGGGCAGACCCCCCCTAGCGCCCCTGGGGGTGGGGGTACGCGGGGGTCCCCACGTGAAAATGGTCAAAAACGGCCGAAATCGGCATCGAATCCACAGTTTCCGGGGTCGCCGGGGCGAGCGGCAATGCTCCCGAAACAGTTGAAGTCTAGGTTCAGGCCCCCCTTGGCATGGGGCGTGAGAAGGGGTACAAAACAAAAGGTCCGCCATGCCATGCTGGAACACCTGGAGCGATGCATACCAAACCTGATACGCGTGTGCCTTGTGGCCTGGTGACAAACATTGTGGGGGTCAGGCCACCCTGGTGCCCCTGGGGGTGGGGGTACAGGGGTCCCCATGTGAGAACGGTAGAAAACGGGCAAAATTGGCATCGGCTCTGTAGTTTCCGGGGTCGCTGAGGCGAGTGGCGACGCTCCCAACGCTGTGGGAGTTCGGGTTCGGCCCCCCTCAACATGGGGGTGGGAAGGGGTGTGAAACAAGATGTCCACCATGCCATGCTGGAACGCCTGGAGCGATTGGCGCCAGACTTGGCACGCACGTGCCTTGCGGCCTGGCGACAAACACTGCAGGGGTCAGGCCCCCCCAGTGCCCCCGAGGGCCCATGTGAAAATGGTCAAAAATGGCCCAAATCGGCATCATAACCGTAGTTTTCGGGGTCACCGAGGTGAGTGACGACGCTCCTGACGCGGTTGGAGTCTGGGTTCGGCCCCCATCAGCATGGGGGGTGAGAAGGGGTGCAAAACTCATAAACTCTGGAAGATCATTTTGTTACCCGGGCAATGCCGGGTAACAAAAAGCTAGTACAAAATAATGCACGGAAGGGATAGAGTCGATAGAGGGATGTTCTTTTCCCTCTCTCAAAACACCAGAACCAGGGGGCATCCGCTAAAACTGAGGGTTGGGAGAGTTAAAACAGATAAAAGGGAGTAACTTTTTACCCAGCAGGTAGTTAATCTGTGGAACTCTTTGCCACAGGAGGTGGTGATGGCATCTGGTCTGGATGCCTTTAAGAGGGGATTGGACGGATTTCTGGAGGAAAGGTCCATCGTGGGCTATAGGGCATAATGGATTGTGCAACCTCCTTACATTGGTGGTGGGCTACTTCAGAGTACCGGGTGCAAGGGAGTGGCCACAGGATGCAAGCATCTTGTTGTCTCATGCCTCCCTGGGGCACCTGGTGGGCCACTGTGAGATACAGGAAGCTGGACTAGATGGGCCTTTGGCCTGATCCAGCGGGGCTCTTCTTATGTTCTTATGTTCTTATGCCCTGCAAGGAACATACAGTGAGAGAGCCCCTGCAACAATCATGCACAATTGGGCCCTGCACCTTTCCTAAGGGGCTCTGAAACAACTGAATCGGTCTACAAAGCATGGCAGAAATATGGCCTTAAGATGTGGAAAATAAAGCACTGTTGCCTGGCTGCTAGGAATGGCTACTACAAGTCCTGGTTTGAGACACAAGCCTTATCCCCCGCCCAGCGGCGTCATGCAGCTGGAACCCTGGGCGGGAGGAACGGGTGAGCGGCAGCCCGCCCGTTGCGTTCCGCTCCGTTTCGCCGTCTTCCCCGCCCCCGC
>JAJKFI010000097.1:3267580-3289014 GCA_029204185.1 Lerista edwardsae
CCCGCCCGTTGCGTTCCGCTCCGTTTCGCCGTCTTCCCCGCCCCCGCGGGGCATCCATGTAATTCATGTGCAGACATTCAAGATTCCCTGCGGGGGCGGGGAAGACGGCGAAACGGAGCGGAACGCAACGGGCGGGCTGCCGCTCACCCATTCCTCCTGCCCAGGGTTCCGGCTGCATGATGCCGCTGCCCCTGCCCCAGAATCTATGTGCATTCTCTTGCTTTTACAGGGGCTATTGTTGCTTTTTGAAAGCCATACGTGCAAAGTCACTTTACCACCTAGCTTATGATGCTGCAGGGGGAGCAAACTGAAAAGAAATTATGCAGCACGATGGTAGCAGCCACAAGCATGATTGAAAGTTAATACCTAGAAGGACGGCACTGCATTTTGTGATAAATGCTAGAGTACGTTGCCGGCAAATGTTTTACATTTTTAAACAAGCTCGGAAAAAGTGGATCTCAAAACCACAGGCTCAAAAGTGAATGTCTGCTATATGCTACATTTTGCAATACCTTTCTCTGAAGCTGCACACATGAATCTGGGGAAAATTAGGAAGCTAACCAGTTAGGAAGCTAACCAGTAACTGGGGTATAACCTCAAAAATGATAGAATGATTTCCATTCGGATCCAAGGCAAACCTTTCAACATCACAGTAATCCAAGTCTACGCCCCAACCACTGGTGCTGAAGAGGAAGAAGTTGACCGTTTCTATGAAGACCTAGAACAGCTTCTAGAATTAACACCCAAAAAAGATGTCCTTCTCATCATAGGGGATTGGAATGCTAAAGTAGGCAGTCAAGAGGTAAGAGGAATAACAGGAAAGTTTGGTCTTGGAGTACAAAATGAAGCAGGGCAAAGACTGATAGAGTTCTGTCAGGAGAACACATTAGTCATAGCAAACACCCTGTTCCAGCAACACAAACGGCGACTGTACACATGGACTTCACCAGATGGTCTACATCGAAACCAGATTGATTACATTCTTTGCAGCCAAAGATGGAGAAGTTCCATACAGGCAGTAAAAACAAGACCTGGAGCTGACTGTGGCTCAGATCATCAGCTTCTTCTTGCCAAATTCAGGCTTAAACTGAAAAAAGTAGGGAAAACCGCTAGGCCCTCCACGTATGACCTAAATCAGATCCCCTACGAATATACAGTGGAGGTGACAAATAGATTTAGGGGCTTAGATTTGGTAGACAGAGTGCCTGAAGAACTTTGGACAGAGGTCTGTAACATTGTACAGGAGGCAGCAACTAAAACCATCCCAAAGAGGAAGAAATGCAAGAAGGCAAAGTGGCTGTCTGACGAGGCTTTACAAATAGCTGAGGAAAGAAGGGAAGCCAAAAGCAAGGGAGAAAGGGAAAGATATAGCCAACTGAATGCAGATTTCCAGAGAACAGCAAGGAGAGATAGGAAGGCCTTTCTAAATGAGCAATGCAAAGAAATAGAGGAAAACAACAGAATGGGGAAGACTAGAGATCTTTTCAAGAAAATTGGAGATGTCAAAGGACAATTTCATGCTAAGGTAGGCACAATAAAGGACAAAAATGGCAAGGACCTAACAGAAGCAGATGAGATTAAGAAGAGGTGGCAAGAATACACAGAGGAACTCTATAAGGCCGATCTCAATGTTCCTGATAACCACAGTGGTGCAGTCACTGAGCTCGAACCTGACATCCTGGAGAGTGAAGTCAAGTGGGCTTTAGAAAGCCTCGCTAACAACAAAGCTAGTGGAGGTGACAGCATTCCAGCGGAATTACTCAAAATCTTAAAAGATGATGCTGTCAAAGTGCTGCACTCCATATGCCAGCAAATTTGGAAAACCCAACAGTGGCCACAAGACTGGAAAAGATCAGTTTACATTCCAATCCCAAAGAAGGGCAATGCCAAAGATTGCTCGAACTACCGCACCATTGCACTCATTTCACATGCTAGCAAGGTCATGCTCAAAATCCTACAAGCTAGGCTTCAGCAGTATGTGAATCGAGAACTACCAGATGTACAAGCTGGTTTCCGAAGAGGCAGAGGAACCAGAGATCAAATTGCCAACCTTCGCTGGATCATGGAGAAAGCAAGAGAGTTCCAGAAAAACATCTACCTCTGCTTCATTGATTATGCTAAAGCCTTTGATTGTGTGGATCACAACAAACTGTGGCAAGTTCTTGAAGAGATGGGAGTTCCAGACCACCTGATCTGCCTTCTGAGAAGCCTTTATGCGGGTCAGGAAGCAACAGTTAGAACTGGACATGGAACAACCGACTGGTTTCAAATAGGGAAAGGAGTACGACAAGGCTGTATATTGTCACCCTGCTTATTTAACTTATGTGCAGAGTACATCATGAGGAAGGCAGGGCTGGATGATTCACAAGCTGGAATCAAGATTGCTGGGAGAAATATCAACAACCTCAGATATGCAGACGATACCACTCTAATGGCAGAAAGTGAGGAAGACCTCAAGAACCTTCTGATGAGGGTGAAAGAGGAAAGTGCCAAAATTGGTTTGAAGCTCAACATTAAAAAGACTAAGATCATGGCAACCACTCCCATCACTTCCTGGCAAATAGAAGGGGAAGAAATGGAAGCAGTGACAGACTTTATTTTCCTGGGCTCCAAGATCACCGCAGATGGTGACTGCAGCCATGAAATTAAAAGACGTTTACTTCTTGGGAAGAAAGCTATGGCGAACCTAGACAACTTAATCAAAAGCCGAGACATCACCCTGCCAACAAAGGTTCGCCTAGTCAAAGCGATGGTTTTCCCAGTAGCCATGTATGGCTGTGAGAGCTGGACCATAAGAAAGGCAGAGCGTCGAAGAATCGATGCTTTTGAATTATGGTGCTGGAGAAGACTCTTGAGAGTCCCCTGGACTGCAAAGAGATCCAATCAGTCAATCCTCCAGGAAGTCAAGCCTGATTGCTCTCTGGAAGGACAAATCCTGAAGCTGAAGCTCCAATACTTTGGCCACCTCATGAGAAGAGAGGACTCTTTAGAAAAGACCCTCATGCTGGGAAAGATTGAAGGCAAAAGGAGAAGGGGGCGACAGAGGATGAGATGGTTAGATAGTGTCACCGAAGCAATGAATATGAAATTGGGCGAACTCCGGAAGCTGGTGGAGGACAGGAAGGCCTGGCGTGCTGTGGTCCATGGGGTCGCGAAGAGTCGGACACGACTTAGCGACTGAACAACAACAACAAACCAGTTTTCCAAGTTAAGCCCCATGTCGACCAGCCAGCGTATAAATACTCCAGCTTGTCACATTGTCATTACTACCCCACTCCCAGATTTCAAAGGCAAATCTCTGCAAGTAGAGGAAGTGAAAATTATGCACTTTTCATCAGGTACAACATAAATTTAGCTCACTGTCTATCACCTCCTTAGCACACTTGCTAAGTAAAAATAATAGCACCACCTTGTTGAAACATGCCTATAAGTCGTGTCTCCTAACTATCTCCAATTGTACTAGGATCCGTTCCTCAAAGAAAAAAGTAGACCTCCTCCTGCTGGCCAATTCTAGAACTTGTGCTTTTTTTCCTGGTCCCCTTCAGACCTCTTCTGGCCTCTTCCCTCTGCTCCTTTGTTCCTCCAAATCAAACTGAAAATCCGGCTCTCACCCAGGTGGTTGTGACATCCCAAACTAGCTACGATGTCCCATTAAAAAGCCCACAGGGTTAGTGACCGAATCGAGCCAGAGTTAAAAGTGAAGTTTTAACACCAGCAGGTCAGCATGGCTTATACGAAGGCCAGCATATTTTTGTAACTTCACAGTCTAAGTCCTGAGCCAGAGCAGCAGCTACACATCCATTTGGCACCTCCTGCCTCGACAACATGTTTTGAATTTTTACGACTAATTTTAAAATAGACAATCCAAGCCAACTTGAAGACAAAGAGGCTGGAAAGAATGCTGAAGAATAAGCGCTGTTACTGGATGACAGAACCTCTTAGGAGGCTGTGAAGCTGCAGAAGTCGGTGGAAATGTCAGGACATAAAAATCAGGGACAGCCTCTATATTGCCCTGCTGCTTAGAACATAAGAACATAAGAGCCCCACTGGATCAGGCCAAAGGCCCATCTAGTCCAGCTTCCTGCATCTCACAGCGGCCTACCAGGTGCCCCAGGGAGGCACGAGACAACAAGATGCTTGCATCCTGTTGCCACTCCCTTGCACCCGGCACTCTGAAGTAGCCTACTACTAATGTAAGGAGGTTGCACCACCCATCATGGCCTATGGACTTTTCCACGATGGACTTTTCTTCCAGAAATCTGTCCAAACCCCTCTTAAAGGCATCTAGACCAGATCCCATCACCACCTCCAGTGGCAAAGAGTTCCACAGACTAACCACCCGCTGGGTAAAAAAGTACTTCCTTTTATCTGTTTTAACTCTCCCAACCCTCCGTTTTAGCAGATGCCTCCTGGTTCTGGTGTTGTGAGAGAGGGAAAAGAGCATCCCTCTATCGACTCTAACCCTTCTGTGCATAATTTTGTATGTCTCAATCATGTCCCCCCTCAGGCGCCTTTTTTCTAGGCTGAAGAGCCCCGAACGCTGCAGTCTTTCTTCATAAGGGAGGTGCCCCAGCCCCGTCATCATTTTCGTCGCTCTCTTCTGCACCTTTTCCAGCTCCACTGTGTCCTTTTTGAGGTGCGGCGACCAGAACTGGACACAATATTCCAGGTGTGGCCTTACCATCAATTTGTACAATGGCATGATAATATTGGCTGTTTTATTCTCAACCCCTTTTTTAATTACCCCAAGTGAAATTTCTAAGTGAAACTTCACACATCACAATTGCCACAGCAAACACCAATGTCTTGTTACACCAGGATTTCCCAACAGCAAACATGTGTCCAATATCCACATGTTACAAGTCTACACCCATCTTGTAATACCTACATAGATACCAGCGTTACCCACAGCCAGGGCTGGCCTTAAGGAGCTGCAGGGCCCCATTTGAAACATTTTTTGCAGGTTTATAGCCAAGAGCTGAAGTACAGTGGCGGATCTAGGGGGGCAGGGGGGGCACGAGCCCTGGGCGCCATCTTGGGGCTGTCTAGGGGGGCGCCAGTGGACCCCGCAACATTGCACGGGTAGATCTGGGCTCCGGAGCCCAGGTCTACCCATTGGGACCAGCCACGTGTAGATCTGGGCTCCCGGAGCCCAGGTCTTCCCATTGGGACCAGCTGCAGGTAGATCTGGGCTTCCGGAGCTCAGGTCTACCCACCACAAGCAGCTGCGGGTAGACCTGGGCTCCCGGGGCTCATGTCTACCCATTGAGAACAACTGCGGATAGATCAGGGCTCCCTACAGGGAGCCCAATTCTACCCATTAGGACAAGCCACAGGAAGACCAGTGCTCTGCAGGGCAAGAAGGCATTCATAATGCAGACCAATTTGCATGGGAGATTAGCATGTGCCTGCCCCCCCGTTATATAGGCAAATTGGAAGCATTGCATGATGGTCTCTGCTCACATGTGGCTTTTTCAGACACTCAGATTTTTGAAAGTGGAGACACAGGGATTTCAAACTGAATTCAGCAAATGTTAACAACCAACTACAAAAAAAAAAACAAAAAAAAAAACTAAGGCTAAGCTCACCGTGACCTTAAAAGTTATGATTAAATATGCCTTGGCACTGGAAAAACGGCTTTGAATAGGTGGTGGAAGGTCTGCACTATGAATGCTTTCCTGCCCTGCAGTGCACTGGTTTCCCTGTGGTTTGTCCTATAATGGGTAGATCTGGGCTCCACTGTTGTTTCTAATGGGTAGACCTGGGCTTCCCAGATTTACCGGCAGGGAGCCCAGATCTACCCGCGGCCACTCCCAATGGGTAGACCTGAGCTCTGGGAGCCCAGGTCTACCCGCGGCTGCTTGTGGTGGGTAGACCTGCGCTCCTGTGGGGGCGCACTTCTATTGGGTGCCCCGGGTGCCATTTTGGCTAGGTCCACCCCTGCTGAAGTACTCAGATTGTTCCCTTCTTTATGGACAGAATTCTTTAAAAAGTCCCTTTGCTGCCCGATGTAACATACAGCAGGGAGTGCCATTCAACCAGACAAGAAAATCATCGACATCCAATTAGAATGGATATCGTAATCAAATAGCAGCAGCACAGATACAACATGAAAGCAGAGAGAAATTCAGATGATGCATAGCAGTGCGTCTGTCTGCATATAATAGTAGCAGCTGAAGAAGTGTTTGCATTACAGGGAGGAACATGTATAGGCACCGCAGAGAAGTACGCAGGCCACACCTGCGCAACATCCACTACATAGAAGACTCCGTGGTCACCCTTCCCCTTCTGGAATTAACCCCTGCTAACTGGGCATGGATCACTGCCTTGTCGTGGTGAAGGGGCTTGAGTAGCTCAATGAAGCTGTGAGCTATGTCATGTAGGGTTACCCAAGATGAACAGGTCATAGTAGAGAGTTCTGACTAAAGGTGATCCGCTGGAGAAGGAAATGGCAACCCACTCCACTACTCTTGCCAAGAAAACCCCATGGATTACAGAACAAAAAGCCTAAACGATATGACACTGGAAGATGAGCCCCTTAGGTCGGAAGGTGTCCATTATGCTACTGGGGAAGAGCAGAAAACTCCAGAAGCTAGTGGAGGACAGGGAGGCCTGGCGTGCTGTGGTCCATGGGGTCACGAAGAGTCAGACACGACTTAGCGACTGAACAACAACACCTGGGCAAGAGGCACTTTTCCAAGTGTGTTCCTCTTATATTTAGCAGGGGGAGAGTAATTGTCCTTATTCATCCCTGCACAGTGTCTTTTCTAGTGGCTGTTGCTAGTGGGGTTCTGAGCTTTTTTTAGACTGTGAGCCCTTTGGGGACAGGGAGCCATTTAACTTTATTTATTATTACTATTTGCCTGTAAACTGCTTTGTGAACTTCATGTTGAAAAGTATATAAATACTATTGATTGATTGATTGATTGATTGATTGATTGATTGATTGATTGAATTAAGATTCTCTGGGAAAATCCCTTGGGTAGTTGCAAGTATGTGCAATTTATTTTCCTCTGAACCACACAAGCCAGACAAAGCAGTGACATTCTGAGTAGAGATGCTGAAATGCTGCCAAGCATTGTTTTTTCGGCAACAAATTAAATGTTTACCAAATTAAACTGTGAACCCCCTAGAACTGTACTGCCGAAAAAAAAAACACATGGTTATACTGAATTTAGTAAATGTTCACCAAATGTAGTAAATGTTCACCAAATGTATAACACTAACTTTAGGCAGCAATACTATACTTTAGTTAGCATAATTATAAGCCCTGCCCCCAAACCCAAAGTTAGGGTTAAGGTTAGGGTTGGGGTTATATCGTGAACATTTAGTATTTTGGGGAGACAAAAACATTTTTTTGCTGTCAAATGATTTAAGAAAATGATGAGAAGTCAATCATGTGAGTTATCATGTGGTCTAGAATTTGGTGAACATTTCCTATTTTTGGGAAATGAGAATTTTTTGTTGGATGGCTTTTTTCATTAAATTTGGTAATCAGTTAAACACGAGCCTTTTTTTTTTTACAGCGCCTTGATCAATGGTTTCAACAGCTAAAACCTTCATTTCCATTTCAAAATGCACTGGCATGGCAAGACGAGATAGTGGGTGCTCAGTTTCCACAACCGAAAAATGCAACAGAGAAGCTGTCGCCCTCTTAAGAAAGCAATTGTGTATTTAAAACCAAAACGAGGAAGAAAAAGTGTTTCATGCAAAACTCAGATTGGTAGGACAATGTTTATGCGTGCAACTGTGGAATTGTTTATGCATGCTGACCATGCCTCAAAGCATCTAAACATATTTGGGATGAAAATAAGAAAAGCCTTTGTTTACAGAAAATTGTAGCTCTCTCAAGAAGGGATCTTTAAAAAAAATTAGACAACCTCAAAAGGGTTAGATCTGCTATTCTTGCCTACAGGGAATTCCCTTATTCCCCCAGTATAAACACATATTGCAAACCATCAAAGAATAATTGTGTTCCTTTGCAGTAATGTCATGTGGTTTTTACCCTCCACTTCTAGGAATGTGATCTCCAAACTATGCTGTATGCAGTCTAGCTCAGCGGCCTTGCAATAAGAAAGGCAGGGGGACCACTAGCACCAAGGGAATGGATGCAAGCAGGTCATCAAGGGGTTACGGTGTTGAAATAAAACACAGGCTTCTTTACGGAAAGCGGCAATGTGCTCCCAATGTGTGGAAGTATTTTTAATGGTCCCTCATTTGAACGCCGAGACTACGTTCTGTTTCCAATTATCCCTTCCCCCACGATATACAGAATTGCATCTGTGCTGCCAGTCTAGACAGATTGCTTGTCACGTGATAATCGGTCCCTTTGTTTAGCATCGTATTGTACAAAAGTATGTTTCAGAAAGAATACAGATTGTTCAGAGATTGTTGCTGTGAGCCCCAAATAAAAAACAGTGCTTAATTTCTGAGTTTGTATCCAGACGCTTTGGATAAAAGCACACACAGAAAAAGTGTCTCATCTCAAATGCCAATAAGGCAGTTGGAATAGTAGCATCACAAGGGGGGGTGCGGCTGGTGCGCTCTGCAGCAGGTGTCATTCTCAGGAGAGGGTGATACCATATCACCCAAGTTTCTGTTTGGTGACCTTTAGTCTGTTCTCCCAGCCATCTTTCACCAATGATCATGTTTTTGCTGCTTGCTGGCCAGGGGCGGATCTGCTTGAAATGGTGCCCATGGCGCCCAATGAAAATGCGCCCCAGGGGCACGCAATGTCATGATGTCACGACACTGTGATGTCATGACGTAGCGCCCCACCCCCTCTAAGAAGCACATTCTGTTCGCTCCCGCTGGCCCTTTAAGGCCAGCGGGAGCAAACAGAACGCAGCCGGGGTGTCATATTCTGTTTGCTCCTGCTGGCCTTAAAGGGCCGGCGGGAGCGAATAGAACGCGGCGGCGCCCAGCGGGAGGGGCGCTGGGCAGCAGTGCGTTCTCTGTGCTCCGGCCGGCCTTAAAGAGCTGCGTGGCACCCCGTCCCCCGCTCTAAGAGGCGGGAGGGGGCGCTGGGCAGCAGCGTGTTCTCCTTGCTCTGGCTGGCTCTTTAAGGCCAGCCGGAGCGAGGAGAACGCAGTGCAGGGCCTGGGCGGGCCGTGGGCGCCATTTTGGGGGCGGGGCACGCCATGGTTATGGCGCCCTCTCCCAAGAAGGCGCCCAGGGCTCGTGCCCCCCTTGACCCCCCCTAGATCCGTGACTGTTGCTGGCGAGAACATGAAACAATTGGGCCTGGAGGGGGCCAAAGATTTCATTTACTTAATTGAAGAATTTATACCCCCCTTCCCATCCCGAAGCAAATGCCCAAGGCAGCCTACATAGGCAGGCTAATCTGAACCACCATGTTTCAATAGGGTTTTAGTGTTTTGTTTTTTACAAATAGACAGTGTTCTACAAATAGACCAAATCCTCAGCCCCAGATGCAGCCTTCACAGTGTGGTTCTCCCCTTTGGCTGCGTGCCATCGAGCTTCAGCGGGCAACCGTAAGTCGAGATGGCTGAATGAAAGCGTTCTGAAGGAGGCAGGCTTTTTGCATCTAATACAACGTGATAGCCTAGAACAGTGGTCTGGGAACAGGGGTAAATTACCCCAAATGGGGTAAAAATGAAATTCCTGGGGGTAATGGAAGGTCACGCTGCCGAGACACAGCCGGGCATGCATATGAATCGTTCTGGTTCCGTCGCTGGCTGGCTGGCTCCGTTTTGTTTTGTTTTGTTTGTTTTGTTCCGCCCACTTTCGCTGGCCGGCAAAACGCGCCCCAGACTGATCTGCGCCTGCTCTGCTTTTCACACCACGGCACTTTAGAGCACGTGGACGCAGTGAGAACAGCAGAGCGGCAGCGCGTTGGACCTGAGCAGCAGCGGAGCAGAGCGGCAGTGAAGAGGCAAGCCAGGGACGGCCGGGCATCGGAGGTGAGGGAAGGCACACGTCTTTCCCCCACCCCCGCCTCCGTTGCCCTGCCGGGGCACGCGTCTTCCCCCCCTCCGTTGCCCTGCCAGGGGGAACTGCGCACCCCTCGCTGTCCAGCAAGGGACACGCGGTTCCTCCCAGCAGGACATCAGAGGCGAGGGAAGGCACACGTCTCCCCCCCCTCTGTTGCCCTGCCAGGGGGAACTGCGCACCCCTCGCTCAGGCTTCTTGCAGAACACGCAGCCCCATCATTTTGATCGCTGCCCAAGGCCAGATGCGGCACTTCTTTAATGTTCCGAAGTGTCCGTGTGTGATGGCAGGTGTCTCCTAAGACTGGGTGCTGTTGCCAGGGGAGGGGCTGATTGGAACGGAGTTTTTTTAAAAAACTGATCGCCTAAGAGTGCAAGTCTATGAATGTCTACTCAGAAGTCCCATTATAGTAAATGGCACTTACTCCCAGGTAAGTATTAATAGGATTGCATCCCATCTTAATTAAAACTGCAGTCCAGTGCACACACTGCCCCAGGAGTAAAGCACATTGAATTCAATCTGAGTTACTTCTGAGCAAACAGAAGTTGACAGACGCCGGCTGGCCACTGAATGTAAGGAGCGTGCAGGCTGGGGCAAACGCGACTGGCTGCAGAGTAACAGTCTGAGCCGACACCAGACTGTCCTCCTCCCCCTCAACTTGTTGCCCGGTGCAACGATCCTCCGATCCGGACTGGGACTCAGCGTGTCGTGGGGTGTGTGGGGCCCATACGCGTGCGCAGGACACCAAAGAGAGGCACCACGCAAGCATACAGCGTGAGGGGAGGCGAGAGGGAAAGCGAGCTGCAGGAGACAAAATGTAGGAACACTTTCTGTATTAGTACTATTCTGTATTAGTACTATTTACCTTCTCCAGAATGGAAAAGAAGATATTGTGCTGCTAAGTTGCATAGCCCCCTTTGTATTAGCACACATTAGGAATGGCCCTTGCCTTCTCCACAGCTATGTTTCTGTGAAGTGGGGAGAGGAGGGGGGGTCAAACTAATCGGGCAACAGATGTATTTGTTTTGCTCTCGTTCACCCTGTTAATATTTAAAGTGGAGAGGATCTGATTTTTTACATTAAGAGATGTTTGTATGAGGCAAGCTGAATCTCCTTACCTACATGCGCACTCCTGGTGATGTAAAAATGAGGTATTCCCTGTTTGACAAGTGCATGAAACAGATATCTACATAAAAAAATGGCTACTGCTATCATCCAGAGTTGCAAACACGTCTTGTAAATTCTGAAATAAGTCTTTGGAGGCTGCCCCTTTATCTTACTTTCTGACCTTAAAAGTGGTCAAACCTTAAAAGTGGTCAAACTTTTTGACCTTAAAAGTGATTTTTCCTTAATCCAGTACAATGGCTCTCAAACTTTTTATCACCGGGGCCCAAAGGAAGTGATGTCATCAAGCAAGAATATTTTAACACCCCATATGACAAAATCAAATCTAAATAAGCAGGTTAGATATTTACAATAAGAGTAAGATTAAAAAATATTTAAAGAACTTTCCTAACTCTCCCAAACCCTTTACAACTTCATATTTACATAGCATTAATTAAGCTCATTAATTAATCAAATAAAAAGCAATGGGTTCCAATATGTAATTTTTTTTCTTTTGTTCTGGCGGGGGGGGGGGTTAACGTCGGCGAATCTAAATCTATTTTGGGGTAAAAGGTAAAAAAGTTCCCTGACCCCTGGCCTAGAAGGTGGGGAGCAATATGATTGCATCACCCCCAAACTCCTGGAAGGCTAAGCCACTCCGGCAAAGTGCTGCACCGGGTGGCACCCCCCCCCGCAGGGATGCCTCTGTTAGACAGCCAGTGTGGTGTGGTGGTCAGAATGCTGGACTAAGCACGGACCTGCATTGCCACCAAGAGCAAACTGAGTTACAACACACCTTAAAGGAGGAGGGATTGTCGGCCTGAGTATTTCCTCCTCCCTCCCTTCCCCGGAGATGGACGTGGCACCACTAGCACCAGGTCAGCTGGAGCCTATGGGGTGAGAGCAGGACAGGTGGGGGGTTTACAATATAATGGGGTGCAGGGCAAGTGAGGGGCAAAGACCCAGCGGCTGCCTTCCCGAGACAAACCCACACCAGTTGCTAACTTAAGAGTCGTACAGATGTGCAATTGGACTAGTCTTTTCCTTCAAGGGGAAGCCAGATTTGATCCTTTCGTGGATCCTTCACCTGGCTCACGTCTTCAAACGCCATGCAAGGCCAGCCTCTGCCGAAACTCGCTGTATCCCTCGAGAAACGTTTGGCCACGAACTAAGCTCAGTGCAGTTATCGACACACACACACCCCTTCCATCTCCCTACTTCCCATTTCTGGGTAATGGCCGGCCTTCTTTCGTCTCTGATGACAGACATACGAAAGGTCCTGTTCATGGGACCACTAGGCTGCAAAGGAGTCGCTCTGGAGTATGTCCTTGAGCCTTGACGTTCAAGGGATGCTTCCTGACCACTGGAATGTCTGTCCAACGCCTGGCTGGAGGGGAGTGGCATGGTACATATGCTGCAGGTGCCGTAACGCAACGTGGAAGCTGCCCATCCCATTCGCTGTTGGAGGCATTCAGGCAGCGGCGTCATTCACCCGGAACGCTGGGCGGGACTTACCTTTGAGTGGCAGTCCGCCCGTTGCGTCACGCCGCATTCCGCTGCTTTCCCGCCCGCCCCGGCGGGCGGGAAAGCGGCGGAATGTGGCGTGACGCAACAGGCGGACTGCCGCTCAAAGGTAAGTCCCGCCCAGTGTTCCGGGTGAATGATGCCGCTGCATTCAGGGCTCGCTCCTGTCGCTGCCTGGAATGGCTCTGGTGGCAAGTGGGAGGGGCTGCTTACACAGAGTGCTGCAGTACTTACCTGCTGCCCTCTCTGGCTACACAACTAGTAGGCTGAGAAAGACCCGAGCAAACTGCCCCCTGTCCACATGCAGTTGTGTCATTCAGAAACTATGGGAGAGTATCACAGAAGGTGTGTGAAAAGGCCCAGATGTGTGACGAGACCCTAATTCTACACTAACCTGACATATCACGTACAGCCCAGTTCACTGTTTAGGAGGTCACCTGCTGTGCACAGGCTAATGCAATTTATTTTTCAATGTCTAATTAAACTCTGCCTGAACTGGCAACAGTAACTATATTCATGCCTATCAGAACACTGAAATGAAGAAGCCTATTACAATTTCTATTCTCTCTCCCTACGAACAGAGCCAATGCGTTCTTCCATTATAAATGTCACATTTGGCGTGCCCACATTTCATATGTGGTGTGTGTGTGTGTGTGTGTCAGTGTCATTCTGGTTGCTTCCTCTCCAATAGATTATTACTATTCTAGAGCTAGACATGTAGAAGAAATTATAAGGCGTAAACAAATTCTATATGAATAAGGTTATGAGTTTGGGATAACTTCCCCGCGGGGGCGGGGAAGACGGCGAAACGGAGCGGTACACAACGGGCGGGTTGCCGCTCACCCGTTCCTCCTGCCCAGCGTTCCGGCTGCATGACACCGCTGTATACCACCCCTGGTCGTATGTGGCAAGTCACTCAGCTGAAATTAGTTCTTCTGCACTGGGCAAATAAGAAAAGCCTCCTGCAATTTATGAGCCTTCACCAGTGATTTTCAACCAGTGTGTCATAGCACATTGGTGTGCCACCCACAAATGGTGCACAGGTGTGCCACAAGAGTTTGGCGGAGGGTCATTTATTAGTAGCCATTGGGAGATGCAAGCCTCCCACTGCAGCAGTCTTGTCAATTGTAAAAAAAACCCTGAAGGTGTGCCCTGAAAATTTTACCAACTCGTCAGTGTTCTGTGAGATGAGAAAGGCTGAAAATAGCTGCTGTAAGTCCTTGAGTGGCCCAAGGTTTATAGATGTTAGGTATAAAGCTCAGAGATGTCATGCAGGGGGTACGCGGGGGTACGCGAGTACCGGTTTCTAGGATTATAGCTGGCCCCGCCCATTCGCCCGCCCACTCGTCGACTCCGCCCTCTGCAACATTTGAATTTCCTGCATGTTTGAGTTGCCTGCATGTTCGCAGAGCCAGCCAGGCAGCGAGCGGAGCCTTTCCTTTCCTTGCCACTGAAAAATGAGTTGCTCTGGGGTTTTAACATGATGCCAGGCCTCCTTAACATGTTCTGGGGGTGCTGTGGGATACTGTTGCAACTGTTGGGTCAGTTTAAAATCATCTGAGGCCTCAAAAAGGGCTTTTTTCATGTCACTTCCTGCCATGACATCACTTCTGGCTTATGACGTCACTTCCGGTGGGCGGGTCCCGACATGTGCCAATCAAAAGTGAGTACCTGTTCTTAAATCATTTAGATGACACCACTGATAAGCTGGTTGTGCTACTCCTTCTGCTCAGCGAACAAACCAAAGTGTCAGTCCCAAACAGGCAGTATGGACTACTTGGTGCTTTGCTAGAACATAAATCAGTGTGAAAAATGAGAATCACTGCTTTGAGCTGAAAGTTTTGTTTTTCTTTTTGCCATGAATCTCAATTAAGGCACATATTTCACTGCACAGAATATTCAAAACGTAGCTGAATACGCTCACTGAAAAAAAAATCCATCACAGAAAGTTTGATACCTGCAGGTCAAACCAGCAGCCTGATAGCAGAGGAAGGGAGAAAGGAAGAACTTCCTTTATATAGCAGAACATTCTAGCAAGTGCCTCACGAGCAGCGAGTGCTGTCCTGCGACGCTGTGCCTCCTCCACGACAAAGTGCCTGGTAAACAAGCGAGTTACACTTCTGCGCGAGGAGAAGGAGGGAAGGAGGATCCGTGAAAAGAGAAGGTTTGGGGCTCTTCAGCCTAGAAAAATGGCGCCTGAGGGGGGACATGAGGAATAGCCTGAGGAATAGCTCACATGCCAGCTCAGAAATTCACAGGCATGCCAAAAATAGTAGTTGCTCGTATTTAACAAGCTAATACACCTGATCTCTAATTTGGGCTGGGGGCAACTGTTGGGGTTAGGCTCGGACCGCTTGTCGCCACTCACTGCCTTTAAGTGGTTGGCCCTCTTCAGCCTAGAAAAAGGCGCCTGAGGGGGGACATGATTGAGACATAAAATAATGCACAGAAGGGATAGAGTCGACAGAGGGATGTTCTTTTCCCTCTCTCAAAACACCAGAACCAGGGGGCATCCGCTAAAACTGAGGGTTGGGAGAGTTAAAACAGATAAAAAGGAAGTACTTTTTTACCCAGTGGGTAGTTAATCTGTGGAACTCTTTGCCACAGGAGGTGGTGATGGCATCTGGTCTGGATGCCTTTAAGAGAGGATTGGACGGATTTCTGGAGGAAAGGTTCATCGTGGGCTATAGGCAATGATGGATTCTGCAACCTTCTTGTATTGGTAGTAGGCTACTTCAGAGTACTGGGTGCAAGGGAGTGGCCACAGGATGCAAGCATCTTGTGGTCTCATGCCTCCCTGGGGCACGTGGTGGGCCACTGTGAGATACAGGAAGCTGGACTAGATGGGCCTTTGGCCTGATGCAGCAGGGCTCTTCTTACGTTCTTATCTATCCAACCAGAGTATCAGGAGTAGAATGCAACTTACAGTACATTAACAAAGATAGCATCTGTAACTTTTCAGCCGAGCGGCGAAGACAAAAATTCCCGCATATTAATCCTTCACACTCTATAAATCACTTCTGCTTATGCTACAGATGCTGACAGCTACCAAGAGGAGCTGCCAAAAATAGCTTACCTGCAGTTAGTAAACAAAACGGAAGCTGCAGACAACTAACTTTTCCCTGTCACTGTAATTAAGCTATGCAGATACCAATGTACACGGATACCATTCAAAGGAAAGCCTGACAGGAGCTCTGCGGAGCAACCACCAGCATAAATGCGACGACCACATAAAGCCAACTGTGGTTCCCAAACTGTGAGAGCAGCAGAAACCAGCAAGGAGGGCCATGGAGTCCTTCCCAAAAACTTGCCACCCTATACAATCAGTGGTGTTATTCTGCCGGAACGCTGGGCGGGACATCCGGGTGATCGACAGACCGCCCGTCGCATTCTGCAGCGTTACACCATTTGCGTAACCAATTATGCCGCTTGCGTACGTTACGCAAACAGCGGAACGCGACGGGCGGGCTGTCGATCACCCGGATGTCACGCCCAGCGTTCCGGCAGATTAACACCACTGTATACAATGTATAGCAGCGGTTCCCAAACTGTGGGTCCGGACTCACCAGTGGGTCGAAAGCCAATGTCAGGTGGGTCGTGAAGCACCTTGAGCAACCATTATGAAAATATGGGAAGCTGGGATGCTGGAAAGGGGGAGGGCTGAGTGGCTGTTTTGCTTGTGTCGAGATTGTAAATAGGGTTGTTTTTCTTTCTGATTCACTTTGCAGTTGGAAAATGGCTGAGAAACAACCCAATTTATTGCTGCATTCTCAGAAAAGCAGCAGGCTCTGGCGTCACAATGACAGCACTTCTGGCCATGACATCACTTCTGGTGGGTCCCAGAAAGATTGTCATTATAAAAGTGGGTCCTGGTGCTAAGAAGTTTGAAAACCGCTGAAAATGGATGAAAATGTTAGGGAACCACTGACATCAAGTGTAAATGACAAATGTGCATACACATATATGTACATAAGAACATAAGAAGAGCCCCGCTGGATCAGGCCAAAGGCCCATCTAGTCCAGCTTCTTGTATCTCACAGCGGCCCCACCAGGTGCCCCAGGGAGGCATGAGACCACAAGATGCTTGCATCCTGTGGCCACTCCCTTGCACCCAGTACGCTGAAGTAGCCTACTACTAATGTAAGGAGGTTGCACAATCCATCATTGCCTATAGCCCACGATGGACTTTTCTTCCAGAAATCTGTCCAATCCCCTCGTAAAGGCATCTAGACCAGATGCCATCATCACCTCCTGTGGCAAGGAGTTCCACAGATTAACTACAGATTATGTACAGATTATGTACAGACCCGCATAGACTTCTGACAGCCAAGATTGAGCCAGACCAGTCCAGCAATTTTTTTAGCTTTCGCTCTTCTCTCAGCACTCTGATAAGATACTAAAATGTTCAAGGCACAGCCTGGGTTTCTTTTTTTTCTTACAATGGACAAGGCACCCTGCACTGCTGGTGGGAGGAGGGCTCACCTCTCCCAATAGCCTTGCTAGTGAATGACCCTCCCCAAACTCGCACGGTGCACCTGCGGAGCATTCACGCCACGCTAACGTACCACTGCACACCGCTCAGTAATCAGTGCTCAAGGCACGACAAGCAGGACCATCAGCCAGAGTGCCTGCCTTTGCAGCAGGCCATGCAAGTATACACACCGCTGACGTTGGATCACGGCCTCAGGCAGTAGCATGTCTCTCAAACAGGCTGGTATAAGGCGGATCTTTACCATAATTTGAGAAGAAAACAGCCAATATTATCATGCCATTGTACAAATCGATGGTAAAGCCGCACCTGGAATATTGTGTCCAGTTCTGGTCGCCACACGTCAAAAAGGACATAGTGGAGCTGGAAAAGGTGCAGAAGAGAGCGACAAAAATGATGACGGGGCTGGGGCACCTCCCTTATGAAGAAAGACTGCAGCGTTTGGGGCTCTTCAGTCTGGAAAAAAGGCGCCTGAGGGGGGACATGATTGAGGCATACAAAATAATGCGCGGGAGGGATAGAGTCAATAGAGGGATGTTCTTTTTCCTCTCTCAAAACACCAGAACCAGGGGGCATCCGCTAAAACTGAGGGTTGGGAGAGTTAAAACAGATAAAAGGAAGTACTTTTTTACCCAGCGGGTAGTTAATCTGTGGAACTCCTTGCCTTAAGAGGTGGTGATGGGATCTGGTCTAGATGCCTTTAAAAGGGGATTGGACAGATTTCTGGAAGAAAAATCCATCGTGGGCTTTGATGGATTGTGCAACCTCTTTACATTAGGCTACTTCAGAGTACTGGGTGCAAGGGAGTGGCAACAGGATGCGAGCATCTTGTTGTCTCCTGGGCTCCCTGAGGCACCTGGTAGGCCACAGTGAGATACAGGAAGCTGGACTAGATGGGCCTTTGGCCTGATCCAGTGGGGCTCTTCTGATGTTCTTAAAAACCATAGTCAGGATTGGGCTGCCTCAGGCAGTGATCCAACTTCAGCTAGGCCTGCATTGTTGCAGGAATTTACAGCCCATTCCTGAGCCCAGCAGCAGCCAGGACTCCCGGGGCACTGAAATGGCCAACGCTGGATCCTGGCCCTTCCGGCATATCGACGGAGGTCTGATCGGGGAAAGGGAGTATTTGCTGCCTACTCCCAGAGAGATTGCAGCCAGAAGCACTGGGTCTCCAGGAACAGAGCCAAGGAGACCTGTGTCGGGCTGCTCAGCTCCGGAGCTCAGCTCAGCATGCAGTGGCAGAAGCTACCGCCCCCTGGGGGCCAATTGTCCCCCTCCCCAAATCTCCTTACTAATAAATGGAAGCTATTGCGCGGGCCTGCCTCCCACTCGCCAAGGATGGGCATTAATTAGCACTGGCCCAGCACAGGGACGTGTTGGCGCAGTGGGTTAAACCGCTGCTGCTGGGCTTTCTGACCAGAAGGTTGGCAGTTTGAGACCACACGACCAAGTGAGCTCCCGTCGCTTGTCCAAGCTCCTGCCAACCCAGCAGTTCAAAAGCACCTAAAAATGCGAGTAGATAAATAGGGACCACTTTGGTGGGAAGGGGACGGCGTTCCTTGCGCTACGGTGTAGAGTCATGCCGGCCACATGACCACGGAAGCTTGTCCTCGGACAAAACGTCGGCTCTACAGGCTTTGAAACAGAGATGAGCACTGCCCCCTACAGTCGGTCACGATTAGACCATTCGGTCCTGGGGAAACCTTTACCTTTACCTTTTAGCACAAGTGGTGGTTGCTCGCACATGCTTTAAAAGCACATTCACAACACTTTTAGCTGGCGTTACACATGTACCGCCAGCAACAAGGGCCTCTGGATTGGGCCCTTAATGAGTTGCACATTCTGGCTCTGACTAACATCACAGAACTAAATTTCACAGAGTAGAATAAAATTGGACTGTCGGACGCTTACCTGATTTTATATTAATACAAAAATGACATTTATATAGGATCACGTTAAATCGATACAGTTAAATGCTAGCTGCTGTTGAGACTGTGAATGTTTTCCTTCTGACATTTAATAATAATAATAATAATAATAATAATAATAATAATAATAATATTTATATACCGCCTTTCTTAGTCACCAGATTTCTCTAATGACTGTAACGCAAGGCAGTTTACATAGGCAGACTTTATTCGTAAACCCAAAGGTTTTTACAATTTTACAGAAACATTCTATCTTCCAAGAACTACACACATACAGATGGATCTTTGTGGATTTTGTCCTTCTTTCTGGCCACCCGCTTGTCTTCTTGCTGGCTGATAAGCGGCTTCCCTGCTCCCACCAGAGAAGCGGCTGACTTCGGCACAACTCCCCCTCTCACAAGGCAGCCGGAGAGAGCTCAGCTGTTAATCAGTCGCAATTTACAAGGTCTGCCACTCACAGAGACTTCCGGCTGTCCCGAACTGGCGACCTGCAGATCTTCAGCTCTTATCTTCAGGCAAACGGAGGCGTTAACCCTCTCGACTAAATCTTCTGCCCAGAAGATTTAAGAGTTCCCGGCTTCATTTCTCTGCAGCATTTTCTATACCTAATACTTCGAACTCCTCAGGAGTTTGGGAACCACTGTAAGTTGTTGTGGGGGAGGGGGAAGATCGTCAGCACTGGGCCCGGCCTACCGCAATGCCAGATGTGGCGTGGCCTGGGCGTGCCTGCAAGTCCAGCCCGCCCAAGGTGCAGGTGCCTGGGCTGCCCCGGACCTAGGTTGCGCACTCGGCTGTGTCCCGAACCCCCCACCCAGCTGACCTGTGATTGGTCGGCCGGCAGCCAGTCACCACATCACCCGCCAGCCACTCAGCCGCCAAGCATCTGGGGGCCAGGCTGGAACGAGACCTCTGTAGACCACGGGGGTTTGGGCCCCAGGGGAGAGATGTGATTGGGGAAGAAAGGAGGGAAACCGGGAGGGGCATCGTTTTAAGGGATGAGGAAAGTGCAGCTGGCCCAGAGGAGGTAGAGCAAGCACCTGTAAAAGCCCTTGGCTGGCCAAGGGTGAGGTTCAGTCGGGCCTAGGCAGCGGGCTGGAGCTGAGGGAAGGACTCCAACCCCGACAGGGGAGAGGGTGACGCAACCTCCTGCCCCCACAGCTGACCGACTGAGGCTGCTGATAGCAAGGACGCTGACACACTTCACAGAGCTCCTGGGCCCCTTTGGTCCCGCTCAGGCAGAAGTTCACCAGGCAAGGGGCCCACCACCTCAGACCCTGACACCTAGATGTTCCACTGCAATTTTCCATTGCTGCCACACTTACAAATGGGTGCAGGTGCATCTATCTGGGTGCAGGAGGTGTGGACTGATGGTTGAGCTGCTGGTACTGCCTGAAGCTAAGCAGGAGAATCTGTGGTCTATTTTTGGATGGGAGACAGAATGCCAAGCTGCATGGGACAAGCTGCAGTACCTGTTGTGGCAGGACGGGGTCACTGTGGAGCTGATGAGCCAGTGTGGGAATGTTGTGAGAAGGCCAGCCGGCAAAAGAACCAAGTCCAACCTTGAGGACCTGCCCAGGCTGGACTTACAATCACCTGCGGAAGCTCAAAGGCACATGGCCAGAGGAGAGAACCACACTGTGAAGGCGACATCTGGGACTGAGGATTCGGTGAATCGCAGAGTACCGTATAGTTGTAAAAAAACCCATTGAAAAATGGTGGTTTAGACTAGCCTGCCCATGTAAGCCGCCTTGGGCATTTGCTTCGGCATGGGAAAGGCAGGGTATAGAACCTTCAAACTAAATAAAATAAATATCTTCCCTCCATCTCCCCGGACCACAACTCACAAAACAGACTTAATGTCAAGAGGGGAAACTGAGGCAGCTCCAAGAGTCAGACTGTGAAATTTCAACTCACACCCTGGGAACAGGCACATGCCAATGAAATGGTAGGTTTTGGTCTCTGAAAGGGGAAAGAAGAAGTTGGCTTGAAAGCAGCCCGTAATAAATCTTGCTCTTTCTGTCTATTCAGATAATATATCTATGTTCATTTGAGGGAAATGTGATATAGGAACACAACTGTCTTTTTAAGTTGACAGAGAGCAAGAGATTTAATCTGACACTGAAAGGACCTGGAAGTGTCAGTCAGCTTTAATAGGCCTCTCCTATCATATTGACACAGACCTGGAACACACACAGATGAGTAGAAAATCTTATCATGCCAGCACATCTTCCGTTGCTGAAATAGTTGACTACCTTTAAACCCGTACTGTATCTCTACTACTCAGAGGACAAAATGGCAGGGTTTTGTTTTCGTTTTACTACAGGGGAGGTTTTATTATATTGGCAGGTTTGTTTGCCAATATAAATTCTGTGGAATAGCACAAAATTTTTGACACACACACACACACACACACACACACACACACACACACACACACA
>JAJKFI010000097.1:3291562-3305793 GCA_029204185.1 Lerista edwardsae
GTCCACAAGCCCCCAACTCTGCTATAAACACTCCAAATACACAACAGACAGCTTCACTCACTGTCTGGCTGTACGCTACGTTCCCTGAAGTTGCAACCATCTGCCCTCCACTGATCCAAAACTGAAGACAGGGATTATTCTCCTGGCTAAGTAAGTGCTAGACGTATTTGTCCTACTAGTAAAAAAGTTATCAACAGTTCAAAACATACCACCACACCAGCACAGAGAGAAAGAGAAACATGACAGGCTGTGGACTGTACAATGTCTTCATACTGAGTGCCAAGGCAAGATGGGTCTGTTCCAAGCTTAGAGACTTACTTTCAAAAGGATCTTTGGCTGCTGAGTCATAAAGAATCACAACCCTAGCAACTTGCTCCGGCCAAAAATGGAAAAGGCGTGACCCAATTAGCAAAACCAGGAAAAATATTGCACAGGGAGAGCAACCAAAAAATAAGCACAGTGGGGACCCTCTAAGGATTGTTGCTTGTTAAGACTGTGTATTCCTGTAGGCTTGTAAATCAAACAGCAAATTAAGGCTGCAATTCTGTACACACTTAGCTGGAAGCTCCACTGAACTCAAGGTGTTTACGGATCCGAGCAGGACACTTGCTCTTTGGGCTTGGTGATCACAATATGGAGAGGCAGGAAATGGAATCTGGGATGAGAGGGGTGAAAGTGGCCTTCTGTCCTGTAAGGCCAGCATTCCATCTAGCCCAGTGGTCCTCAAACTGTGGGCTGCGCCCCAACAGTGGGCCATGTCAAGGGGTGCCTGCTCGCCGGGGGAGACAGGTGGGGGGTGCGCCGGGTGCCTGGGCAAGCAGCGGGGGGCCGCGCCAACTGGGGACAGCCCCCCCTCAAGGCCAGGGCAGCCGCGAAACGAAACGGGCGGGCTGCCAATCACGCGAAAGTCCCTCCCAGCGTTCCGGTAGTTCATTTGCGGATGACGACGCTGGCCGTGTCCCAAGTTCTGCTGGGTCACTGAAAGGATCGCCAAGCTGGAAGAACGCTGCAGAGGCCTGCCCTGAATGGACCGCGTGCAAGGCCTGCTGAAGCGCTACTTGGAAGCCGTGACAGGCATAGTGCTAAAATAAAGTTGCGGCCAGCACCGGCAGTGCTTAAAATAGTGGTGCTAAAAATAAAGCTGCGGGCAAGGCCTGGCTGTGGCGCCGCAAGGAGTTCTGGGGCTACCCAGAAGATGCAACCCATAAAGTGGGTCACCATGCTAAAAAGATCTGGCCTTTGCCTAGCAGCACTGACAAGTTTCAGGAAGGAGTGTGCCCTACTCCTGGTTGAAAATGGCAAGGGAGAAACCTGAATGAGCCCTTCTAAAGGAAACAGGGGCTGTGCCAATGAGCTAAAGCCCCATCCCAATGCCCACCTGGAGCTGGGGTAAGGATCAAGATCTGGGAACAAGAGGGGGTTGCAGGGGGGCATCCGAGGTATCCCAGGTGTCACCTCAAGATACCCGAGTATATTCTGAAATGTGCAAGATTCTGCAGGGACCCAGGAAAGGCCAGAAAAGTACGGTGACCCAAGTACAATTTTACTGGAGCAACTGGGCTAAGGAACAGACCAAGCAGTGGTGTCTCTACAGGGAGGGCAGAGCTCTAAGTGTTGCAAGGAGCCTTACCCTGTCATGTAAATCCCTCCTCTCCCTTGCTGCTGTAGCCAGTAAGCAACGCCAAGATGTTGCTTTTCCCTGTGAGGATTGGCTAAAACGGTGCAGGAGAGGAGTGATTTCCACTGCAAGGTAAGGCTTCTTGCAAAACTTAGAGCTCTGCCCTCCCTGTAGAGACGCCACTAGGGCTCAGTGATCACCAAACTTTGCCAACATTTCAACTGCCCATTTAACCTCGGTGTGTCTAAATATTTTGTAAACACAGCAGGACTCCAGCCCCCGCCCCCAAAAAAGGACTTCCACATGACCTGCCATTTTTTGCTGCTGGTTCATTTGCTTCCTATCCATCTCGGGGCACATGAATGGCCTAGCTGTGGAGTTCACACGGCTTCGTTATACTTGTACCAATTGCAGGAGAAAATACTCCATTCCCTTTTATAGGTCAAAGGCAGGAAATTGTGCCTCTGTGGTATACGTCTGTGTCCATAGCAAGAGAATGCAGCAATCCATTTGCTGTCCTCACATAAATTTCATCTCTCTCTCTCTCTCTCTCTCTCTCATGATTGCCACTGCCGTCTCTATGTATGAAGCAACACAGATGAAATTACTGGGTTTTTTTCCACTATAGCCTAAGGCCAGACCCTCTTACGGGAAACCGTTTATTAAACCATCTTTTTCTTTTCAATATTACTGAACCTCATTTTTTTAACCTTTTCCCACCAGATTCTCAAAGAAATCACCTGATATCAGATCCTAGTTACAATACAATATAATAATAGTTACTACTACCTAAAATGAAGGAAGATTATTAATAGAGAGTCCAGGTTTTATTTAGCTAGGGGCTTTGTTTTGTTTGGGGAACCAACAGCCCAATCCTAACTAAGTCCCCCCCCCCATAATGGTGCCTGGGGGAATTTCAGCTGCTGGAAGTCTCCTCTGGGCAAGGAGACATTTGTCCCCTTGCCCCAGGGAAAGCCCCAGCAGTCACAATGGGTCAACTCGGCCCTGCACCGGCAGTGTGGCTGGCATAAGTCTGAGTTGATCCGTGCCCAGCGGCGTCATGCAGCCAGTACGCTGGGTGGGAGGAACGGGTGAGCGGCAGCCCCGCTCCCGCGGGGGTGGGGAAGACAGCGAAACGGAGCGGTAAGCTACGGGCGAGCTGCCGCTCACCCGTTCCTCCCACCCAGCGTACTGGCTGCATGACGCCGCTGTCCGCGCCCCTGAATCAGATCGGGTGAGGCTTAGGATGGGGTGTGTGCTGGTACTGCGGATCCTGCCCCTCCCAAGACCAATCCGCCCACCCCCTGCCTTGTCACTGCCTTCCCCCACCCCAGCTTTCCATTTTTTTATGTTCTGCTATATATTCCATCTGCATTTGCAGGTAATGCCATTTTCATGTGTCATTGCAATCTTTGAATATTTTTAACTGAATAAAAGTGGTTGCGTTGTTTATTCTCAGGAATAAAGCTTTTTAGCCGCAACCCAGACAGCAGCACAGCTTGCTCCATTACATACACCCTAAGAGGCCTGGGCTTGTGTCTATCTTGGCGTCTGCCATGTCCATTTGGCATCGCAAACCACTTTTGAAACGGACTCCATGCTTGAATTTCAGGGGCAGCTGAGGAACCCCATCCCCCTTACCTTTTATTTAGCTATTATGTTAGAAAGAGAAATGGGGGGGCATAATTTGTCTAAAATTCAGGAGTCAGGGGTCTTCTGAATGTCACAAGAAGAGCCCCACTAGATCAGGCTAAAGGCTCAACTAGTCCAGCTTCCTATGTCTCACGGTGGCCCACCAGATGCCTCAGGGAGCACCCATGACAAGAGACCTGCATCCTGTTGTCATTCAGTAGTACTTGGCATTCTGAGGTAGCCTATTACTAAAACCAGGAGGTTGCATATACCCATTATGGCTTGTAACGTGAGATGGACTTTTCTTTTAGAAATTCATCCAAAACCCTCTTAAAGGCATTTAGGCCAGATACCATCACCCCATGTCATTAAATCTTAAAAGATAAAGGTTTCCCCTGACCGAATGGTCTAGTCGTGACCGACTGTAGGGGGCGGTGCTCATCTCCGTTTCTAAGCCGAAAAGCTGGCGTTTGTCTGAGGACAAGGTTCCGTGGTCATGTGGCCAGCATTATACGCCAAGGTGCACAGAACACTGTTACCTTCCCACCAAAGTGGTACATATTTATCTACTCGCAGTTTTACATAATACACCTCATTACTTGAATGCTGGAGGAATTCCAAAAGCAGTTTATAATGTGGTGCAGGAACCTTCTATTCCATGAAAATACTTTGGAAAAAAATCCAACAGCGAGTGCCCAAGAAATCAGGCCTGTCTAAAGCAGCTCTTTAAATCCCACCCTTGGTTCACACAAACACATCAAGACAGTCTACATATACAACAAACATTTAAATAAGGCAAATCTCTTTGCCTGCCAATATCTCTAATGGCCCTGGTTACAATAAAGATGACACTGTAAAATGCAAACTATATTTTCTTGCAGCAGTTGGTATTATCGGCTAACATGCTACAGTGGCAACGTTTCCTGTTAACAAGAAAGCTGAACAAGCGTACCGGCACTGCTTTGACAAAGGAAAGATTAGGGCAGTGTGCCTGTGGTTTTGATTCTATGTTATAGCCCACGTGGTTCTAAATATTGAGTGGTTTTGAGCACAACAATGGCTAAGAGACAAGGCTTAGTCTAATATGGTAATAATGGGGATTCTGTCTTCAGACAGCTGGTGAAGTATTTATTTACAACTCCCAAGTCACACAAGCACATATCCATTATAAACAATACTGGGGGGGGGGGGAATCACAGTAGGTGGGGTATGTAATGCAGCTTAAAATCCACATAATGGTTTTTAATACAGATAACATAAAGCATTATGGATTTCCCTCCACTATGGGAATAGCTTTTGTGCCATGCTGCAAATCATCTGGACTCTCTTCATACTTTTATTCCACATAACACATATTTTACAATATCTTTTCACCTCTGAAAAGAAAAACCGAGCTTGGCAGCAACAAAATAACGGTTGGCAGAGGTTTTTATAAAATGTCTTGCGAACCGTCACTCCAGTTATTTAGCTATTCACAGGAGCTAATCACAGGAGCTATTTCCAAGAGTTCTGAGCTCATAGATTTTGATGTTTTACAGTAAACAATCGTTTTAGCTAAAAATCCAAGCAGTGCTTGCCCTATTACAAAACCTGCAGTGTTGCTAATATATTAATTTTTATTTAGTGACAAAAAGAGATCTCAGTCCCGGCCAACACTTTCTAATCTAATAGATTGCTTCAAGGAATGGATCTGGCAAGCTACTCGCCTGGAAAGAGTGTTACCTGGCCCAGGCTGGTTAAATGCAACTCAAGGCCATACTTTGAAAGATGTCCCACTGATTTCAATGGGAGTTACTTCGACATAATTGTGGGTGAGCTGAACAGAATTGATTCACAGTTTTTCATGAAAACCAGCTACGATATGGAAAATAACCTTTCCCCCTACCATTTCTCAACACGCCTTATGAAATGTTCTCCTATTCATTTAGGTTTTATTGACTTGTCCTCTCTCCAAATTGATGTCCACAGACCACAGAGACATCATCACATTGTTACACTGGATAGTATTTAGCACTGCAATGTTATCCTATTCACCGAGTGATCCCTAATTATCTGGGACCACCCAAGTGTCTGATCTAGAAAGCATTGCTGTCACTTAATAGCCCTCATCGGTGACAGAGGCAGTCAAGTCAAGTACGTTGTATCATGACATCATCCAACATCATCATACAACATCATGACAAGTATGTTGTATCATGACATCATCCAATTCCCCATATCATTTTCTGGCTGTCTAGTCCAGGGGGCTCCAAACTCAGGCCAGAACGCCGGCTCCGGTCCCCCCCGGATCCTTCCCCCAAGTGAATGTGTCTGCCATTCCACTTGGGGGAACGTGAAGACCCCAATTAGAGCCCCCAGGGGTCTTTGCAGCAAGCTGCACCTTGCAGAATGCCACACACGAGGCATGCTGTGGTGGCTGACCCCAGAAGTGGCTCACTGTGAAGACCCCTGGGGATTGTAGTTGGGGTCTTTGCCCTGGAAAGGCAAATGCTGTTAGCGCCAGGGACAATTTTCGGCACTGCAGGGGTCTTCAGTTTGATCTAGTCCAAACTGGAGGGGAAGTTGTGTTTAACCAATTGCATCCACACCTGGAGCATGAAAAACTAGGTTGCGCATAAGGTAGCCTGATCATAGGAAGAGATGTATTTACTTTGAAGGCAAAGGGTAAGAGGTCAAGAGGTTTCCCTCATTCCTTCCTTAAAAAATAAAGTTAACAGCCTTAGAGTTTATCACTTGCATTAACAATGTACAATGTCTTACTGTAGGAATCAGTAAACCTCTCTGTGTTAGGGTACACCCTGTACCATAGGTTTTTAGGGAGAGAGTTCATTCTATACCAGCTTCTAAGCCTTGGGACAATAATGATGGAATGAAATTCTGTTTTGTGCCGCATAAACTACAATGACTACCAGATCAGGAGGACATATATTGTTCCTTACATAGGCCGAGATAAACCCAATGGCAGTTCAACCATTTCTACAATGGATAACCGTGACCAAGAAAAAATGGAAGAGTCGGTGAACAGCCCCAGATTCAAAAGGATAACTTGAACCACTGACACAGGATAGAGATATGTATTCATGAGCTCAAAAAAAAAAAGTCCAGGACACAAATTTTTAAAGGCAAAATTTGTCTAGGAAGAAATTACTGCATTCTTCAATGAACATGGCATCAGTACCTGATTGGTCGATTCTCTTTACTATCAAACAGTGAGAAGATTACTTCGAGCTCTTCTCCCAGATTGGAACACATCAAACTCTTCATCTGAATAAAGAGATGGTGGCTGCTTGCTGGGACTGGGGCGTCTTTCTTTCGATGCCGGTGCTCCATCTAGACAGTGGCATCAACAATAGAAACAGTAGCAAAATGCAGGCAGTTTACACGTATTTATTAATTTGCAGTTATTTATTCAGCTAATCACCATGAATAATATAGAAAGTAAGGCTGTATCTCCTGCCTTGCTGTGGAGACTAAGGGCCCAATCCTATCCAATCTTCCAACGCTGATGCAGCCGTTCCAGTGGGGTGTGAGCTGCATCCTGCAGTGGAAAGACCCTTACCTCGGGGCTGCACTGCAGCTGCATCAGGGCTAGAAAGTTGGCTAGGATTTGGCCCTAAGAAGGACAGATACAAGGCAGGTTTTGTACCTGCCCAGGATTCCCCACAGTGGGGACTCTGAGAGCGCAATCCTAAACTGGAGTTAGGCCGGCATAAGCTCAGCCAGCAAAGTTTGGCCAGCACAAGGGCCACCATAAAGCATGTTTGGACCATTCTCGGAGTCAGGAAGGATGGCTCATGTCTGTGTGCTGGCCCCTCTGACTCCGAGAGTGGTCCAAACATACTTTACGGTGTCCCTTGTGCTGGCCAGACTGCTTTATTTATCTCATATTTACCTCAGAATTCTACCTCAAAAATTTACCTCAGATACAAGAGAGTGGTGTTTGAACCACTCTCGGAGTCAGGGAGGATAGCACACGTCTGTGCGCTAGTCTCTCTGACTCTAAGAGTGATCCAAACATAATTTACGGTGTCTCAGCTGCAGTAATTTTCATCAATTTTTTAAGGGGTAGCTATTTATTTATTTATTTAGTTATGTAAACTGCGTAGTGAACCTCTTTTTGTTGAAAAGCAGTATTCAGATGGGCGCTCTTTATCTGCAAGTTCAGAACCTGTGGATTTGACACAACGCTGGTTCGGAACCTCACCTTACCCAATTAATTATATCTCCAGATCATTGGGAAGGACTCAATATTTAGAAAAATACCAACCACCACCAGGTGGACTGTGGTTAACTACACAACAACACTGGAAGGGGCAATAATTTTGTGACTTGGCTGGGAAGCCAACTATTGCTTCTCGTAAACAGTGAGATTCAGTTTTCTGCTGCTTCACAACACAACACAAATGTGTCAAGTTTTGTACCTGCACCCAGAAAATACACACACACTTACACTTACTTTGTAAGTTTGTATATTTATGTTTGCATATTTATATATAACTTTGTATATATAATCATACCAATAAACATGCTTCTCTTGTGGGTGGCTGCAACCAGCACTAGCCAAATTGCAGCTGTAGTCAGGGCAGAGACGAACCGAGTGCTGAGTGCCCCCATGGCAGGGCGATGAAACCGCGCCCCCAGCATGTCACCCCGCCCCCGTGCGTTGCCACGCCACACCTCCCTGCGCCTGGAATAGCTCCATTTTGGAGCGAAACGGACACCAGGGAGGGCGGGCAGGCCAAACACCGCGGGTTAGCACACGGGTTACTCCACACAATGGCGCCCCACCATCCTGCCGCTGCCGGCACCCATGGCTCGCACCACCCCGGGCTACAACCACGCTCTGCCTCTGGCAGTCTGGCAAACTTGGACACCCCCCAGCAGTCTGGTACCCAGGATCACTGCCCCCCAGTGACTCTCTTTGTATGCCACTGCTCAAAACAGAAGAAGCTCGGGAAGGAAACGTCTGTTCTCACTTAACCACAGTTAATGGCCAAGATAGCTCTTAGGACCCAGAAGGCCGATGCACTAACAATTCTACTGCAGAAATGTCAGAGCCCTTTCAATTATCATACAAAAGAACTGAGGTAAAGAGAAGTTGAGTTATTTACCCACCAGTCTATACAGTTCTGTAATGCTGATCTCCTCTGGATCCACCATTGCATATTCCTTCCTTGGAACCAAGTCTAGTCCTAGTTGTCTGCAAGTGGAAACAGAAAATAGTCTGATTAGTGAAGTCCATTAGGAAGACCCAGACTGAAACTTTCCCAAAGCATTCCGAAGAGCTAGATTTTTAGATGTGCATTTTGCTTCACATAACTGCAAAATACAGTCCAGTACAAGGGCACAATATATTCTTGAAACGGCAACAACAAATAGCCTTTTTGATTGTTCTTGTAATAAAAAAGTACACTGTTTTCTAATCTAGCAAGCTCATTTCTCTTCTAGAAGAAGAATGATGTGCAAATACTAACTAGAACATAAATAATAACAATAAAGAAGTATGCAACATAATTGGAGAATAATGATGGCGATTGTCAGCATGGTGATGGCAATAAAATAATAGTAAAAATAATTAAGGAAGTAATTGTTAAAACGTTTGTGTGGGATCCAAATAGAAAAGTATGGTGTTAGCTTGGTTTCTATCCGAAGCACCGCAGCTTAATAAATAAAATTGTATATTTTGTAATTAAAGCAGAAAAGGTACAGGTTCTGATCAAGCCTTCTCAAAATGCCGTAAGCGTGACTGGAGAACGAACTCATCAACTGGGGTGGGGTGGAAAGAGAGCTACAGATGTCTCCCAGATGTGTTCCACCCAGCAGCATCATGCAGCTGGAACGCTGGGCGGGAGGAACGGGTGAGCGGCAGCCCGCCCGTTGCGTACCACTCCGTTTCGCCGTCTTCCCCGCCCCCATGGGGCTGCTGCTCACCCGATCCTCCCACCCAGCGTTCCGGCTGCATGACGCCGCTGGCTCCACCACTATCACTACATTGCACACAGCTCTAGAGGCTCTCCCTCGACACAGGACCAGCTTAAGAGGAGGTTGAGGGGCAGCGGAAAAGACGAGGATGGGAAAGCCCTGCTAAGCACCCCATTCTTTACTCCAATCATAATTCTATAACTGGTGCAATGAATAGTAAAAAACATACACACACATCTGGCATATACATGAAAAACTTGCCTCCTTAATCTTGCACAATAACAACAAGCACTTAAGTATCTTTGATTTGTAAATTGTACAAGCAGCTCCTTTTACTTAGTAGATGAAATCTCTTCCAGGAATTACTACTACAGCTGCCTGCCACCTTGCTGCTTAAAAACTGGTGGGCAAAATGCTTACACAGAAAATAAAAGATGCAAAGTCTGTACAAAATGTTTCTGCTTACATACAGGAGTCCCCTCCCCCCAAATACCTTCCCTGTCCTAGTATAGGAATTTGTTTATCATCAGAGTTTGTCCCCATTTCTCCAACCATTCTCTAGTAACCCTAATGTTGTGATATATGAAATATGATCACTGCATTCTTTAGATCATCTATATCAGTGTTATTCAAACTGTGGATCAGGACCCTCTTGGTGAGTTGCAGCATGATGTCAGGTGGATCACGGACAGCTGGGAGCCGCCATCTTGGAAACTGCTGACCTGACTCTTGCTATGTTCCTTTTGTGAGTGTTAACAGTTCGAATTTTCAAGTGAGGGTTTTTTTTAAAAATTGTTTTTACTTCAGTGCTTTGACATCATATTTTGTCCTCATCTTGCTTTCTGTCAAGGATGTCTCATGGTTGTACCATTGCTGCAGACCAAGAATGCCAATTTGCATTTCAGGAGTGTCAATTTATTATGTTACAATGACAGCACTTCCTGCTTGACGATGTCACTTCCTGCCATGATATCACTTCTAGGTAAATGACTTCACTTCCGGTGGGTCCCAATACAAGTGCCATTCTAAAAAGTGGGTCCCGGTCTAAAACGTTTGAGAACCAGTGATCTATATTATATTCCATATTCATTCTCCACTTGTGTGTACTGAAGTCAAGGACTGATTCCTGTGTTTTGCTTTGCAATTGTGGAGCTATATTTTACAGTAGTATTATAGAAGCCCATTATCTTTGTTTTTCTTACATGCAGCATGTCTAGAATGCAAAGCTGCCCTGGTTGCCTTTTCAAACTCTGCAAGGTACTGTCAAAGATCAGCAGGAGCTGTACCTGGCAACATTCAGATCACACTCGGCATCAACACATTGCTCTATGAATTTTTCATTTCCCAAACAGGTGACAGTATTATGCATTTAGTAACAGCGAAGTGAAAGGCTTTGATATGTCATGGAGTTCAGCAAGCACAAATGCACAAAGAAATGCTTGTTTGCTAGAAAAATTGTAGCATGACACATGGATTTACTTGGAAAGATCAAACAAATATTCAGATGAGAGCAAAAGACATAGGGAGGGATAGAAGAATTCAACCATGCATTTTTCTCTTGGTTTATAAAACATGGCTAAAACATTGGGTAGTAACTAGTCTGGCTTTGCCCATGGTAGAATGAAACTCAGAGCGCAATCCTAAACTGGAGTTAGGCTGGCATAAGCTAAGCCATCAAAGTTTGGCCAGCACAAGGGCCACCATAAAGCGTGTTTGGACCACTCTCGGAGTCAAGGAGGATGGCGCACGTCTGTCTGTGTGTTGCCCTCTCTGACTCTGAGAATTGTCTAAACATACTTTACGGTGTCCCTTGTGCTGGCCAAACTTTGCTGGCTTAGCTTATGCCGGCCTAACTCAGTTTAGGATTCCGCCCTCGGTTCTGATACAAGCACCTTGGATGAAAACGTCAGTGAAGGTGAAACACTGATGAGATCCATTTTGGTAAACGAAAACTGCAGATAATGACACTCTGTGTTTCTAGAAACCACCACTACAAGGGTGCCTGGTCCCTTCACATATTGACACTGATATTATTCCTCTTATTTCATTTCCCATGTTGCTAGGGAGTGTTGTACTAAGTACTCAAGCCATGTGGGGATATTATATTGGGATTTTATACCCTTTTGTCAAGACAAGTGGGAAAGAGCCATATGGCCTCCAGAAGGCCTTCTGAGGGCCAGGGCAGCAGGAAACTGAAACGATGGTTTTTGGCCTCTGGAAGGCCTTGGAACGCCCTTTGAAGGCCAGGGAGGTCATGTGTGGCCTCTCCAGCCCCCAGAACACCTCTAGGGGATGGCCGCAGGCGTGGGTATGGCCAGTGGCGTTATTCACCCGGTACGCTGGGCGGGACTTACCTTTGAGCGGCAGTTCGCCCGTTGCGTCACACCATGTTCCGCCACTTTCCCGCCCGCCAGGGTGGGCGGGAAAGCAGCGGAATGTGGCATGACGCAACGGGCGGACTGCCGCTCAAAGGTAAGTCCCGCCCAGCGTACCGGGTGAATAGCACCGCTGGGTATGGCACCTTCAGGTGGGGGGGGGACGGCAACCCTGGAGGTGTGCTCCTGGGCACCAACCCTCCCAGGATTGCCACTGAGTGAGCCCTCTGTATCCATTGGGGATCTGTTTCAGGACCCACAACGGATATTGAATTCCAATAATAATAAAAAAATATGTGGATGGAGGGCCCCAGAACACCTCCAGACATGCAAGCTAGAAGTACTTCCTGGTCATGTCTGGGAGGCCTTTTGAGGCCCTCCAGCCACGGCATATGTGGATACTGAAATCCACAGATGCTCAGCCCGTGGTTAAGGAGGGTCCCCTGTATTATTTGCATGGGATCAGACCACTGGAGAGAGGCTCCCACGTTTGAAGAAAATGGGCAGGTTCCAGAGGACTGTGAGAAGAGTTCTGCTCACCAACGAGGGCCCTCCTTTTTTCCCCCTATCTGTCCGGGGCCATGAAAACATTTGCGTGAGGGTCAGGAGACCCTCCAGAGCAGCAAGAGAGGTGGGACAGGGAGCTGAAGGTAGGGGAGACGTCCCTTCACGTCAGCTGAGATGCCTGCTTCTTCTGCAAAAGGCTGTCCGGACCCCACGCGTTCCATTTCCAAGTTCTGCTCCACACAGACAATGGCGAAGCTTCAGAACACCTTGTGCAGAAACGGGCCACTTTTCACGTCGCAAGCTCTTAATAAGGAGCAACCAGTCACTCCGATAACATAGCAAAACAAGCTAATTCATGAACTAAAGTAGCTGCAATGAAGGGTAGGGGGAACAATGTGTTTTTATTCATCTTACTCACTCATTGCCCCAGTCCAAGCGAGCTGTGATGTGCCGTTTCACGTCCTTCATCCTGTCATGGGTGAGATGGCCCACTAACACCTGCCGTCGCAGGTCTAGGATTTCATTCATGATGTGCCACAGTCGGTGGAAGAGGTCCCCTTCATTTCTCTGTCAAATGCATAACGAAACCAGAGTCATTAAGGGTGCAATCCGAACCCACTTTCCAGCACCGACGTAGCTGTGCCAATGGGGCATGTGCTGCATCCTGCAGTTGGGGGCCAGTCGTGGAGGTCAGGGAATGTTGGTTCCCTTACCCCAGTGCTGGGAAGTTGGTTAGGATTGTGCCTTTGGTTTAGTACTGTTGGCCCATGATGCACCAGCTCCAGCAATCAAAGAAGATACAAACAGGTAAAACTACAAGCCAACTTTTGATGGACTGAGAGTCCTCAGCCTTTGACTGGCACGTTAGCACAAAATTGGCCCAACAAAATTTTTCATTTCTTAATACATTTAGGGTGAGTAAAGGGTTTTGAGAATAGGCGTAATGCTGCCCTGTTTTTCTGCAAGGGATGGTAAAGGTTCATTCTTATCCCGTCCTTCCAATCTATCCCCTCATTGAACTACATGCGGACAAACTGAGTTGGCAAATAGAATATAAGCGAACTGAACCTGCGGCAAATTAAGAGCGCATATCTCTGAAAGCAGATACATAACAAAATGCCTGTAGGGCACTACTACATATGTGAATCTGTCTATTTTCTGCCAAGATCCAAATCATTCCTCATCTATGATCACTATATTTGCATTCAACTGCCTGGTATTTGATCAGGGCCAGTCCTGGGACTCCCATCAGCCTTGGGATGAGAGAAGGTGACACAGTCAGGAAAGCAAGTTGAATTATGGCATCGAGCCAAACGGTTCTCAGGGTTGGTGGCGCCAGCTACATTCTCATCCTAGGACTGATTTAGATACTCAATATACAGTGATGTCATCCAGCAGGAACGCGCCGGAATGGCCGTTCCTGAACCTAATCAGGGCTGGCTCCACCCACTCACCGCCATTCATCTCCGGCTCCGTGATGGACGCGGCGCAGAAGGCGGCGAAACCAAAGGGACGGGCTGCGGGGCTTTGAACGGTTTGAACGGTCCCGACACGTGCCAGTCAAAGGTGAATCCCGGTCACCGTTCCGGTTCTTGGATCCGTTAGATCCCACCACTGTCAATATACCATTGAAGGTGCACAAGGAGTCAGTAGACACTGGGGAAAACGTCTACCACCATGACAAGCTGCTCAACTTCTATGTTCTTTCTACCCCTTCTGGCAAAGGTAAAGGGAATATAAATAGGGTGACTTGTATGCACATATGTGCAGCTTCTCTGGCCTCAGGCCAGGCCACCGGTTCCCAACCTCCAAGCAAGGCTGTGCAGGCTTCCTTGGAGGCCCTCGTTCTGCACCTCGTTTTCATCAAAAGCCGGCACAACAGCGAGTAGACCCATCGCCCACCCTGCGCCCTTACACTCCCAGGGCTGCCTGGCTGCTACGGGATGCCGCAGTAGCCGCGTGGCTACTGCTGCGCTCATGGGAAGTCGGGCAGCTCGGGACTTTGTGAACTACTCTTGTTGAAAAGCATTACACAAATATTCATCCGCACCATTATCGTCAATGCAGTGATGGGGACACATAATCCAGATGACTCTCTCTCTCTCTCTCTCTCTCTCTCTCTCTCTCTCTCACACACACACACACACACACACACACACACACACACACACACACAC
>JAJKFI010000097.1:3305803-3324995 GCA_029204185.1 Lerista edwardsae
CACACACACACACACACACACACACACACACACACACACACACACACACAGAGAGAGAGAGAGAGAGAGAGAGAGAGAGAGAGAGAGAGAGAGGCTGTTTCCAGTGAATGATCCAGAGCAATTCACAATAGCAAGAGCTTCAAATTAAGAGTTACTGTCCGAGAAACAAAACCTGGCCAACGACTAATTGATAGGTTAAAAAGGTAAAGGTTTCCCCACAACCAAATGGTCTAGTCATGACCGACTGTAGGGGCGGTGCTCAACTCCGTTTTGAAGCCGAAGAGCTGGCGTTTGTCCAAGGACAAGCTTCCGTGGTCATGTGGCCAGCATGACTCTACGCCAAAGCACACGGAACGCCATTACCTTCCCACGAAGTGGTACCTATTTATTTACTCGCATTTTTAGGTGCTTTCGAACTGCTAGGTTGGCAGGAGCTGGGACAAGCAACGGGAGCTCACTCCGTCGTGCGGTCTTGAACTGCCAACCTTCTGGTCAGCAAGCTCAGCAGCTTAGCGGTTTAACCCGCAGTGCCACCACATCCCTCATATTGATAGGTACAGTATCGATAGTTTAAAGCCATCTACTATTACATGATATTTTTTCTGGGACATCTGATTTTACTTTAAATCTGTCAGAATAACCTTCCTGCAAGAATCATTTAGTATTTTTGGAAGATTTCAAGGTCAATCTTTCTGCTACTTTTTGTGCATCAAAAGTGGGAGTTTTTCTTTGTAAAAACATCTGCCTGGACTTTTATCTCAAATCAAAGTCCAAAGGTGCAAGCCAGTTTAAGAAGGTCAAGTTCTCAAGTTGTTCCTGGCGAATCTTGCCGTCCTTCTCCTGTTGGAAATTAATCAAACCAACTTCAATTCTAATGTCACGTATGGCTCTGTGAAACAGATGTTCCTATCTTCTCTTTTTGCTGTTATCTGTATTCCTGAAAATCCATGTGGTCAATTTGGGGGGAAGTCACCTTTCGTGCGCAGGTCCTTCTGTCAATTGGGAACCTTATACACAAAAGCATGCTTTTTTCATGGTGGTGGGGGAGTTCTCATTGGCGCTTTGAAAACAGCACATTCAAGAGGGGCAATTTGGCACAGGGCAATAGTGAAAGGAGGCAGGAGGCATGGACTAGTCACTGAGTTGCTGGTACTGCCTGAAGCTAAGCAGCAGAATCTGTGGTCTATTTTTGGATGGGAGACAGAATGCCAGGCTGTGACAAGCTGCAGTACCTATTGTGGCAGAACAGAGTCGCTGTGAAGCTGACTGGTCAGTGTGGGAATGTGTGAGAAGGCCAGCCGGCAAAAGAACAGAGTACAGCCTTGAGGACCTGTCCAGGCTGGACTTACGATTGCCTTCTGAAGCTCGATGGCATGCAGCAAGAAGAGAGAACCACACTGTGAAGGCTGCATATGGGACTGAGGATTCGGTGAATCACAGAATACTGTATATTTGTAAAAATCCCATTGAAAAATGGTGGTTTAGACTAGCCTGCCCATGTAAGTCGCCTTGGGCATTTGCTTCGGCATGGGAAAGGTGGGTTATAGATTCGTTCAACAAATAAATGAATAAAGGGGAAAAATCACTTTTCAGATATAGTAACTATGTTTAAAACAAAAAACAAAAGCCAAGCACATATAGAGCCTGTGCTTTAAGTAAGATGTAAGTTCACCCTAAGTGCAGGGAACCTTTTCCACCTCATCCCAACAGGTGATGAGCATTGTCAAGGATCACAGAACCAACCATGCATGCCGATGTCCTTAAAGCCAGGGGCCACCATTAACATTTGCATGGAGTGGTACTCTTAGAGGGACAGCAAACAGATTAGCTCCCCAGCCACCTGTTCACCGTCCTTTCCAGCCCATCGTTCCACTGGGCACTCCAATCCTCTTCCAACTTGTGGAACAAAAAAAGCTGCCACGGCTCCAAATTATATCCCCCCACCCAGTAGTGTCAGCCTACCAGTACGCTAGGCGGGTTCTGCTCGGTCGCTGGGCGGGTCTGCTCGGTGATCGGCAGCGTGCTCACTGCGTTCCATTGCGTAATGGCGAAAGCCCGCCCGCTGCAGATGTGCACCATCCTCCCTGACTCCCTGTGCAGATGTGCACAGATGTGCACCATCCTCCCTGACTCCGAGAGTAGTCCAAACAAGCTTTATGGTGTCCCTTGTGCTGGCCAAACTTTGCTGGCTTAGTTTATGCCGGCCTAACTCCAGTTTAGGATTGCGCTCTGAGTCCCAAAACAAACATATGGTACACTTACCACATAAAGTTGTTTCCACATTGTCCCCCAGTCTCTTAAAGTGGACGTCATCTCTGTAATAACGGAATCTTCTGTTGGAATAACCATTTCGAACTGTCTATTACAGCCAGAAAAAAAATTGGTGTTAATCAAACATTTTAAGTCAGGTTTATTAAATATTTTTTTTAAAAAATAAATCAAACAAGTGCTAGAATCAGTGAGCTAGAATATGAGAAATTTCCTTCACCCTGCCATAAAGATTTTAGAATCATCAACGAGATCATGGAACTTGCACTAACACCATATGAAAAAAAGCCATCACTGCACTGTAAAGTCGAACATTCTAGGCTCATCTTGGCCAACACAACACTTTGGAGACATCAAGAAGTTTCAGGGGCCCTGTTATGGATTTTAATCAAATGCAATCAACCTTCTCCATTAACAAGTGTTTCAGGGTTGTGCAGCTGCAATCAATTCTGCTTTCTAAAGCGATATAGATTTAACTAATATGAGCAATTAGTGTATAGATTTATCATATTAATCACCACCATCATCTTCATACCAGATTTCTCTGGCGCAAGAGCAACAAAGATTCCTGAGACATTTTTAGGAGGAAGTCACGTTTCTAGTATTATATGCCATTAGCATACTTCTAGTGCATCTCATTGATAAACAACAATCACAAAATGGCATCCATAGAAGAGCCATTGAAATCCAACACATGGAGGGCACCATAATGTATGGAGGCCGCCATGTTTCTGCCAGCAGAAAACAAATGCATGGAAGCGGCCATTTTCTAACAGCTTCAGGCTTACAGTTCAAATTGCTAGCATGAAGATCTGCTAAAATGTGAAAAAAAGAATGTAACCTGAGTGTGACATACTATGTGACTTGGAGGGGGAAAAAACCACTCTCCAATGCTCCTAGCACCAGAATCTGAAAAACGAATGCAAGATTAACACTTGCAGGCCGCAGCCTCAGTATAGACGCAAGCTATCCAGTCCCCTAGTCATGGTTCGGGGGATCAGGAGTACCTGAGAACATGGGCACTTCTCTTTGTATGTGAATTCCATCATCATCCCCTCTTTCATTTTGCGAGCCGACCACGGTACAGAATTAAGGAACCAACCCTATGCAACTTTCCAGCACTGTTGCAGCTGTGCCAATTATTTGTGAGCTGCATCCTGCAGTGGGGGCACAGTGGGGGAGGGCTTCTCAAGGTAAGGGAAGGCTTCTTCCCTTTCCACGGGGCTGCATCTGTGCTTGAACGTTGGATAGGATTTGGCCCCGAGTCTGTACTTCACTAAGCACTGCTAGGTCAGCCTCCCTCTACAAACCCACTTCTAACAATGCTTGTAAATTCAAGCTCACATCCTATGTAAGGTAAAGGTTTCTCCACAACCAAATGGTCTAGTTGTGACTGACTCTAGATGGCGGTGCTCATCTCCATTTCTAAGCCGAAGAGCCGGCATCTGTCCAAGGACAGTTTCCATGGTCATGTGGCCAGCATGACTATACGCCAAGGTGCCCGGAACGCCGTTACCTTCCCACCGAAGTGGTACCTATTTATCTACTTGCATTTTTACATGCTTTTGAACTGCTAGGTTGGCAGGAGCTGGGACAAGCGACGGGCGCTCACTCTGTAGCACGGTCTTGAACTGCCAACCTTCTGGTCAGCAAGCTCAGCTGCAACAGCTTAACCTGCAGCACCACCACGTCCCAGGTCACATCCTATGTATCCTAATTGTTTGCTTCTAACCTTCGAAGCTGTGACAGGACTCCTTGCTGTTTTAAAATCTGCATCCATCTCCAACAAGATGACAACAACCTGTATTTGCATAAAACGATGAACCCAAAATCAACACGTACCCTTTGTTCTTAACACAGGCATTTTTCAAGTGAATATAGTTGGATGGGAAAATGCCCTAAAAAAAGAAGAACAGCTGAATAAGCTCAACAAGAAGTTAACAAGACCCAAATAAGTGCTCCCAAAATAAGTTTGACATGAACACATCATTTCAGAGAGTGCTGTGACTGTGTTATAGAAGAGAAGTTTGAAAACTGCCTTTGGACTGATGACAAATGATGTAGACGTTTTACAGGTGGCAATCATTTATGGATGGATGTAGCAAAATACTACTAGAAAGCAAATACAGTTGGACCTCATTACATGTGTTCAAAAGATCTGGAAGACATTCAAAACCTTTGGGTAATCGGTGAGTTTTAGAGCTTAAATTCCTCTCAGGCTCTTAGCCGTTCAGAGAGGGAGGGACCGAATTCACAAGCCTGGCTACAAAGCATGGGCCAGCAACTAAGAAACACCTCCTAATCGCAACATTTCCACCTATGTCCATGCTTGTAATACCTAGGGATGGTTTTTTGGGGTGACATTTTTTCCAAAATTTCTTGATTAAAATAGCAAATTGCAATATTATGTGTTTTTATCCAAATTCTTATTCAATATTGTACCAACAATGCAAAGTACAATAAGCAATATTAATTATTGCTAATATTAATTAGGCGTTTTAGTATGGTTCTCTCTCTTTCCTTTAACAGTCTAAAGAGGGCAGGAAAAAAACCCCACAAATGTCTTTTGATTAACATCCATAACATAAAGCCCAAGGTTAACATCCAAAAATATTGTTTTATTGAAGTAATACAAGTGCTTCTGCAAACTGCAGATGGGATATTCATAGGGTTACCAGATACAAACTGGGACAGAGTGCCTCTACATTTAACCATTGCATAAAAAGGGAATTTGGGCAGGTGCAGCTTTTGAAACATGAGGAACATCATGTTTTTACATCATGAGGAAGGCAGGGCTGGATGACTCACAAGCTGGAATCAAGATTGCTGGGAGAAACATCAACAACCTCAGATATGCAGACGATACCACTCTACTGGCAGAAAGTGAGGAAGACCTAAAGAACCTTTTGATGAGGGTGAAAGAGGAAAGTGCCAAAATTGGTTTGAAGCTCAACATTAAAAAGACTAAGATCATGGCAACCACTCCCATCACTTCCTGGCAAATAGAAGGGGAAGAAATGGAAGCAGTGACAGACTTTATTTTCCTGGGCTCCAAGATCACCGCAGATGGTGACTGCAGCCATGAAATTAAAAGACGTTTACTTCTTGGGAAGAAAGCTATGGTGAACCTAGATAGCTTAATCAAAAGCCGAGACATCACCCTGCCAACAAAGGTTCGCATAGTCAAAGCGATGGTTTTCCCAGTAGCCATGTATGGCTGTGAGAGCTGGACCATAAGAAAGGCAGAGCGTCGAAGAATCGATGCTTTTGAATTATGGTGTTGGAGAAGACTCTTGAGAGTCCCCTGGACTGCAAAGAGATCCAATCGGTCAATTCTCCAGGAAGTCAAGCCTGATTGCTCCCTGGAAGGACAAATGCTGAAGCTGAAGCTCCAATACTTTGGCCACCTGATGAGAAGAGAGGACTCTTTAGAAAAGACCCTCATGCTGGGAAAGATTGAAGGCAAAAGGAGAAGGGGGCGACAGAGGATGAGATGGTTAGATAGTGTCACCGAAGCAATGAATATGAAATTGGGCGAACTCAGGAAGCTGGTGGAGGACAGGGAGGCCTGGCGTGCTGTGGTCCATGGGGTCGCAAAGAGTCGGACACGACTTAGCGACTGAACAACAACAACAACAACAAGCTTTTGAAACCCTTCCGTGATGAGCTGCACCTGCCCAAATTCTCTCTGCTACACAATAGTTAAAGGTATAGGCACTCTGCCCCAGTTTGTATTTGGCAACCCTAGCTATTCAGAGCATAGTAAAGTACTGCAGCAGCGGTTGCCAACCTTTTTTTGGCAATGGGATTCACTTTTAAAAACAACACTCTTAAAAGAGCTTCTGTTTTGCAAAGCTCAATAAAAGATGTATACCCACTTACAAACTTAGAAAACAGATACGATTTGGAAGGAGATGTGTGTGGGGGAGATTGCTTGCTCGCACAATACCCCCTGCAGATTTACAATTTACACTCTGGCTTCAGTCCTATGCAAGTACTAATTTCGCTGCTGTGTGTTCTCAGAATCAGGGGAACTCCACAGTGGCGGGAATCCTTGGCAGGGAATCTCCCTTCCCTCTTCTGCTACACAGGCATACCCTCCAGCTTTATCTGAAAGCTTTATCTTTGCTTTATCAGGGAGAAACCACTCAGGCGGGTGGCTTCCTTACTGAAAATTACTTCCTCAAAAGGAAGCAAACGGGGTGTTATTTAGTTAAATGACAGCTTTTTCATACACTGATGCGAATGAGAATATCGTGTTCTGTCACCGTTTGAATGGAAATTCGTTTTATTTCGCGTTCTGTGTTGATCAACCAAAAAAGCCCCGTCCCTAATAATACCGTATTTTCCATTATTGGTGCAGAGCCAGGGAATTTAGGGGGAAGAGCAAGCCTGCTTCTGGGGTTTAAAAGCTACTGCTGCATGGTTTTGCCAAATACTTTATTGCAGCATTCTTCAACCTTGAGGTCACGACCCCAATGGGGTCACAAAGCCTCAGTTTTGGGATCAGGGCAACTTAAGGGAATGAAAAGGGTTGAAGACCACTGGACTGGAGCACCCCCAGGTAAAGGGGGAGGCATCTGATGTACCTCTTCAGGAGCAGGAAATGGAGTTACATGGAGTTACTTTGGAGTTATATTGCTGGGAGGGCACAACAGCGGTGGAGACAAAAGGGCAAAACAGGGGCAACGGTGAGTGTGAGCGGATCGGGTCCCAGGAGGGGGACAGGATCAATGATGGGTCCCACACTTTATTTATTTATAGGAATGTAGATTTTTTTTTTTTTAGGAATATAGATTTTTTTATTTGAAAATTTTTCTTACTCCTTCTTTGTTTTACATCCCCGAGCGCGAAAAACCGTCACATTTCGGATTTTCTTTACTCATCTGACTAATACAAAATCTCTTACCTCTCTATCCTACCACTAATACATTTTTTTAACACCCTACTACTATATTGCTGTTCAAGTCCAAGGTTATCATTCACGTGATTGGTGGGGTGGTTCCTTGGTCCCAGGGCCAAAATTTGGCCCACCTCATTTCAGATAACCTTTCTTTTTCGAATCTGCTGAAAGCTCTCACTTTGAACAAAATGAGTTTATTTATTTATAGGGATTGTGGCATAAAAATGGTTGAAGGCAACTGCTTTATTGAGCTGCCAGTTCAAAAGGATGTCGTGTGCATTTTAATTTTTAAAAAAAATTAGAAGCAAAAAATTGGTTTTACCTTTAGATTTGGGTTCTTTAAGGCAAATCCTCTGTACCAACCTGCAAAGAAATAATAATGTATACATAAAATGCCATTTTCTCATTTAGGTGAGATCTTTCCTACATTCTATAACATTAAAAAGTGGCAGAAAAATTCACAGGGTGTAATCCTACCATCAGTTTGCACATGCCCCATACCCCCGGGTGGAACAGATGAAGGAAGAATCATGTTCAGAACTGAAGCCTTTCTTTTACACTAATTTTTTTCCACCAAACATACCCTAACAAGAACTATGGAGTTCAAAGTCAGTAAACATCAGCACATAAACTAGTATGAACCCAAGCACCTGAAACACAGAATAGGTGATACACACATCTTTTCTTTATCTGCCACACACATTTGAAGAGACAACGGCCCACGACACTGCTTATGTTCCGGGTTATATTCAAAGAGTAGAGTGTATCTGGGTTAATTCAATGTCTCCACAATATTCAATAAGGATTTTTTTTTACTGAAGGAAATTTCTACCCTCTGCCCTCATGAACTCTCTTTAACCTGGGGGATGGCAAAAGAGCTGAATCCTAATGCTGTTATCTATTTGCTGAGACAGCCACAGCTGAGTTTTGGGCAAACCCAAAGCGTTCGCATTCAGATGCAGCATACCGGTTCAGACTTGGCCCCCACAAAATTCCAATTTATTAACTGCAAAGCCCTTTTGACCTGGCACAAACCCTAAACCTAAAAGTTAACCATTGAACTCCTGAAACAGCACAAATGGTTGATTCTAGAAATGTACTTTAAGAGTAATCATTAGAACACAAAGCACCTGACTTGTAACACGTAGACAAAAATTAGCCTAATAAATGAGGACAGAGCTCTCGGAAAAGAGCAAGCTTGGAAGCAAGCATGGGAGCTCAGAAAGCCTGGAGTAGAGAGCTTGAGAGCTAGGGAAAGCTACAGCAACCTCTGCTCCTCTATGAACCTGCAATCCTGTCTCCTCTCATCATTGACTCGTGATTGCTTCATTTTACCCTAATTTTTTTTAACCCCAGGACAGGATAATGCTGAGAAAAACTGATAGATCCATGCTCACAAATGTGTTTAGGCTTTTGTGTATAGATTTTGCTTTCATAATAGAGCTCTAAATGTGTAACATAAATAAAAGACAGAAATGCAATCTTCTCCCCCCCCCCGCCCACTATTTATTTATTTATTTATTTATTTATTTATTAGATGTATATACCGCGGTTTAATCCAAAGCGGTTTACAAAAGTTAAAACCCATTTAAAATAATGATCAGGGTTGCTTTGCCCACAGATACTAGCCAGATACTTGACTAGCCAGTGTTTCTCAACCAGTGGTCCTCCTCACTGGTGGTACCTGAGGTGGTGTCCAGTGGTATGCACAGGACTCCCTGACTTCCACCGCATGGCAGTAAGACCAGCAACATGACACAGGGTAAGCTCCAGGAACAGCGGGGTCCACCATGGGGCATTCCCATGGGGCCTTCCCCCTCCCCATGGGGCCCTCCATTCACCAAGAAAAGCACTTGTGATGCTGCACATGGCACCTGGAAGGAGTTGGTGGTGACATGATGACATCACAGCTTACTGCTTGAGGGAGGCCCATTTTGGGGGTTGGGGGGTTGGGACAGGGGCAAGTGTGAGGGCCCCAGGGAAAGCTGCTCTGCTCGCCCCACTGACCCACAGCTCATGGAGACCCCGGCTGCAGCAGCAGGTGATGTGCTCACTATGCTGGTATAGGTCCCCACCACCACCAAGTGCAGAGCCCAGTGTGACAACGTTGGTCACTCTGGCTTAAGGCTGGACCTGACAACAGTGGATGGAGGCTCGGCTCAGCGGGCAAAGCTCCAGTTTGCACCATTCTCATGCTCCAAAAAGCCCTCTCAATGGCCCTGAGCATCTTACCAGTACACTAGTTGTCACTCAAACTGGAAGTCCCTGGCAATGATGTCATTGCCAGTTACTCCCATGGGTGGACCATGCGAAGTGATATGGCAGGGAACAAATGTTGAAAAACTCTGGATTAGATTGTTTCCTAAGAAAGTCATGACTAAGCACCACTGAAGTCAATGAGACAAGCTGGTCTGAACTAACCCACTTCTTATTAATTGCATTGGGACTTTGCTGTGCCTATCTTTTTTTAAAGACTACAACCCAGTGTGTTTTACTACAACTTATTGCTTGCTACACCCCTGCATCTTAATGCCTTACACCTAAAGGCAACTAGCATCTGACAATATCTTTCTACGAAATTGACTCTCATCTACTGCAAACATTTTAATCCAGCCTCGGCATAATTAGGCGAGATGGCCTTGAGTTCCCACCCGACAGTTCGGCGCTAACGTCAACACTCACCATCACATTTCTCTAGTATTTGAACGGTGTCTCCAATCTCCAGCGATAAGCCATGTGGGACTGTTCCTCGAAAACTTGCAATGACTGAAAGAGATATTACATTCCAATTAGTCTCGCTCTTTTTTTAAACATTTGCTATTAAACTTTCACACTGTAAGGAAAGCAAGGCAGTTAATGAACAAATTTTCTGAAGCTCACAGTGCTGTAAGTTACAGTATGTCAGCTATAAATATCACATTATGGGGTTCGTAGGTAGATGCTAACAATCTCTTTTTATATATATATAATTGGTCCTTAGTATCCAAAGGGAGTCCACTACTACTACTACTACTACTACTACTACTACTACTATTACTACTACTACTACTACTACTACTACTACTACTACTACACACACACACCCTGTATACCAAAATCAGTGGATAATAAAATCTGTGGTTGGATCTCATGGGACGTGGTGGTGTTGCGGGTTAAACCGCTGTTGGTAAGCTTGCTGACCGTAAGTTTGGCAGTTTGAGACCACGCAATGGAGTGAGCTCCCGTCACTTGTCCCAGCTCTTGCCAACCTAGCAGTTCGAAAGCACGTAAAAATGCGAGTAGATAAAAGGTACCACTTCGGTGAGAAGGTAATGGCATTCTGTGCGCTATGGAGTAATGGCATGACCAAGGAAGCTTGTCCTCGGACAAAACGCCGGCTGTACAGGCTTAGAAACGGAGATGAGCACCGCCCCCTACTGTCGGTCACAACTAGACCATTCGGTCGTGGGGAAACCTGTACCTTTATGCCAATAAAGGTTTCTGTTCTATAATTAGACACGGCTAGATGTGCCATCCAGTCACATGGAGATGTTCAGAGGCACAGAGGTTGCACGCAACCTCCCCGAGACTCAGAAGGCCTCCAGCTGCGTTCAAGAGGTCCTTGAACGTGGCCTCACAATCCACACTGAGTCAAATCCGCGGATCACAAAACCATGCATGACGAGGACCTGTACTGTATTATTAAATACTATTACTTTTACCCAAGAAAGGGGGCTGCCTATGTAATAAGCTGCAGGAATATTCAGCGATTCCTAATGCAAGAACATCATTTCCAGTACTGCCAGGCCAATATTGCCAGGCCATCATTTCCAGTATTGCCAGGTCACCTGAAAATAGCTTTGTGGTACCAATTAGCAGCACTGCAGCTGGACAGTTAAAGGTCCTTCTATCTATCCAAGCAAAAACCGTGGCAACTGCACTGTAGTCAGATGTTGTGAATGTGAGGCCAAATATTTAGCATAGCACCCCGCTAACACAGCAGGCAAGACATCACCCTGCCAACAAAGGTTCGCCTAGTCAAAGCTATGGTTTTCCCAATAGTAATGTATGGCTTTGAGAGCTGGACCATAAGGAAGGCGGAGCACCAAAGAATAGATGCTTTTGAATTATGGCATTGGAGAAGACTCTTAAGAGTCCCCTGGACTGCAAGGAGAGCCAATCGGGCCATCCTCCAGGAAGTCAAGCCTGATTGCTCCCTGGAAGGACAAAGACTGAAGCTGAAACTCAACTACTTTGGCCATCTCATGAGAAGAGAGCAGGGGCGTTTCTAGGGTGTGGCACGGGGTGGCACGAGCCATGGGCGCCATCTTGCAGGGGGCGCCGTTCGCATGGCGCCCGCCCCCCCAATGGCGCCCACAGCCCGCCCGCTCCCGCCCAGGCCCTGCGCAGCATTCTCCTCGCTCCGGCTGGCCTTAAAGAGCCAGCTGGAGCAAGGAGAATGTGCTGCCACCCGGCGCCCCCTCTCGTGCCGGCTCTTTAAGGCAAGAGCAGCACGAGCGAACAGAACGCGCCTCTTAGAAGGGGCGGGGCACTATGTCATGACGTCACGATGTGACGTCATGACGTTGCGTGCCCCTAGGGGTGCATTTTCATTGGGCGCCATGGGCGCCCTTTCAAACAGATTCGCCCCTGGAAGAGACGACTCTTTAGAAAAGACCCTCATTCTGGGAAAGATAGAAGGCAAAAGGAGAAGGGGACGGCAGAGGATGAGATGGTTAGTTGGTGTCAAATCAAATCAAATCAAAAAACCTTTATTGGCATACAAACCCTAATTACAAATAAAATATAAATACAAATAAACATCAGAACACATAATTCATATGGATGAGACACGCTTAGAATTGGAGACCACAACATAAAAAATAAATGTAGCTAATTGGCTAATTATGAAAGAATCAGTTGAAGCTAGAAGATGCTTCAGATATTCATGACCCACAAGTGAGGGATTTAATTGCTGAAGAGGAGCTAAGAATTTCTCTCTAGCCTCAATGTGGATGGGGCAATGAAAAAGAAGATGCTCCGTTGATTCAACGACACCCATGGGGCACGGGCAAAGTCTGTCTTGGGGGGGAATACCACTAAACCTACCCCACAGTACTGCAGATGGGATAGCGTTACAACGAGCCAAGGTGAAAGCTCTTCTAATTTTAGGGCACTCCAAAATATATAAATAAGCAGGCATTTTCCCTACAATGATCGGTAATTGATAGTGCAATGGGGAGCAGGTTCTGTTGGCTGCACTTAAGATGTTCATAGCATGGATATCCATGAATCTCCCTTTAATTAATCTGAATGCTTCATCCCGGGTTAGGGAGCCAATTAAATCCGGTTCTACTCCAATTTGCTTAATTTTTGCAACCCAAAAGCTGTCTGAAAAATATGGATCGCAAAGAAGGTGGTATAATAAGTTGTTATCGTCCTTGTTGTAGAAAACTTTGAGCCAATATTTGGTTGCTCTAATCCAGGCTATTGTCTCCAGCTGGATTTGACCCGTTTCATTGCACAGCACCTCATAGGCTACACAACTAGGCACGCCTAGAATTTTCCTCAAAAATGATGCTTGGATCTGCTCTAATGAATAATTAAAAGAATTGATCCAAAGCGGCACCCCATATAAGATTTGAGGGGAGCATTTCATATTGAAGACCTTCAGTGCTGCGGGGATGTATGAGCCTCCCTTGTTATGGAAAAAACTAATTACCGCTTGAGATGAAGCTTTAGCTAGAGTCCTTACCATATTACGATGGCTCGTCCATGATAGATTATACGAGAAGAGTATGCCCAAATATTTAAACGTTTTTACTTGTATTATATCTTGTCCATTGAAATGCCACTTCCTTTGTCTCCATGACCTTTCGAATACCATGATCTTAGACTTATTAAAATTAAGCTGAAGATTGTTGTTACACAGGTATTCAATACATTTGTTCATCAGCCTTTTGAGCCCCAAACGGGAGCGAGACAAAAGGATCGCATCATCTGCATATAATAGAATTTGCACCCGGTGTCCCCCCAATTTAGGTGGGTGTCCATCCACATTGGCAAGATAGGGAGCCAGATCATTTAAAAATAGGTTGAACAGCGTGGGGGCTAGCAAACAACCTTGCTTCACCCCCTTATTAGTAGGGAAATCATCAGTGACATTCCCTTCTGGAGTATATCTAACCTGGGAGGCCGTGTTGGTATATAGGCCCCGAATAAGATGGAGCAACTTCAGGTCTATTCCCATACTGGTTAATTTTGTCCACAGAAGATTTCTGTTAACACTATCAAAAGCGCCTTTAAGGTCCAGGAACGCAACAAAAAGTTTGGATTTAATTTGGACCGAATATTTATGCGCTAGATGTTGTAGTATGAGAGCATGGTCCAACGTAGACCTTCCCTGCCTGAACCCTATCTGTTCCATTCCCATGATGTTATATTGTGAGATCCATTGATTAAGGCGCTGTAGTAATAGTTTTGCATACATCTTACCAGGAATAGATATTAAACTAATAGGTCTGTAGTTTTCCGGATTTAGAGGGTCCCCTTTTTTAAAGATTGGTATCACAATGGCTTTAAGCCAGGATTTGGGAATAATGCCCGAGGCGTTAATGGATGAAAAGAGCGGGGCTAAAATAGTAGCCCAAAAATCAGGGTCTTTCTTAAGCCATGCTGTTGAAATGGCATCAGGCCCAGCTGCTTTCCCCGATTTCAATGCTGAAATCAAGTCAGTTATTTCCTCTTCAGATACATCAGGCCATTCATCAGAACTAGATGGAAAATTCCCTAACTCCACCCTGCTGGGAACTGCAGGGTCAAAAAACAGGTCGGAGTAGAACTGCCTCCAGCAATGACTGGAGACTAAGTTGGAAGTACTAGACCCTTTTCTAGAAACTCCCGAAACAATGTCCCAAAAGACCTTAGAATTGTTGCTGGTCGTGGCCCAAATCAACCTTTTCCATGTATCTTGAATAAACTTATGTCTTTTAGACCGAATTAGCTCTTTTAAAAAAGCAGTGGCCATGTAATAAGTTTTTAATGATTCCTTCGAATCACTGCATCTAAAAGACTGAAAGCACTCTCTAGCCTGGGCTTTAGCCAGCCTACAGTCCTGATCAAACCACCCAGTTCTATCACTGCTACCCCTACACTTAGCCTCTCCTGAATGGGGTCCAATATTTGATAGAATATAATTCATTAAACTTTCATAGGCAGCCACTACTGACAAAGGATCTTTCTGGGACAGTATAGTCTCTCTATAGGTCCTGCCACATGAGTTACTCATTAGACAATGTATTTGATGTAAGGTGGAATCATCCCAGTTTAATCTTGCCAGAAAAGTAGGATTATCCCTGGCACATGGGGGAGGTAGAGAAGGGGAAGATTCAATATCAAACGTAACACTAAGGGGCAGGTGGTCACTTAAAATGTAATCATCCACTTTAAAACTATTAACAAGAGACAAAAAAGAATAAGATATTAATACATAATCAATAACACTACAACCCGCTGGGGAAATATGCGTGTACTCCGAGGCCCCAGAGAATTTACACAATCCATTAAGCCAAATAAGGTTAGATTGTAAGCTAAAATTCGCCAGCGAAGCTCCAGCATCGTTAAAACATTTATCTTTAGATACTCTATGTAAGGTGCCTTGAGAGTAAATAAATGGTTCACAATCATCGCAAGCTATCTTGTGAAAAATCTCATTGCCATCACCTACTCTTGCATTAAAATCTCCACCCATGCAAATCTGGGCCAAAGGAAAGATGCTACGAACCGCTTCACATTGCTCAGAAAGGAAGTTCCATGCTTGATCTCTTTGCGACTTGCTTTGATAGGGTGGCAGATATACATTAATTAAAAGGAACGTTAAATGTTGAATATCCATTTTCACGACTATGAGACTACACGAATTTTGCACAGCCTCCACTAGGGTAGCTGGCAAGTGGGGTCTAATTAAAATTGCTAGGCCTGCTTGAGCACGACCCCTCTTGTTTAGTCTAAAAGCTGGCAATTGAAATATCTGGTAGTCCTCTAATTGGATGGATTTGGCTGTCCAAGTTTCTTGTAGTAAAATGACATCGTAGTTGGACAAATATTTTGAAAATTCTTTATCTAAACGTTTGCTGTTCCAACCTGCCAAGTTCCATGAAACTAGCTTTAACTGATTGAAGGAATTTACAGAACACGCTGGGTGGGAGGATTGCTGACTCAGTCACGGTTGAGACAAGTTAAATTCCTCCATAGGTGAAATTGGCGGAGCAATGGACTGAGTCTGCTCATAAAAATTAGTGTCATACATGGAACTAAACGGCTCAGTCCTCTTAATAGACGCACAGGGTCCCTCCGGCATCTCTCTCTGAATTGCAGAAGTAGAAAGTACGGTTTGTGTAGAAACTGGCAAATGAGTAGAAGAATTGAGGTGACCTTCTAAAAGTTGGAGGGGCAGAGAGGTTGCTTTCTCCAAGGTTCGACACTCATTAATCTCTGAGGGACTAGGCGTCTCCATTTGAGGCTTCTCCAACATCAGGCTGGAAGTGGGCTGCAGACCATCTGTGAAATTTAATAAATTGAACTCCCCTGGCTGAGACTCTGGTATGATAGAGTTAGTAAGCGATCCGGACCACTGCGTGGGCTTAGAGATCTCAGGGAGCGCCTTCTGGAGCCACAGTTGAGGAGATGGTAGATTAGGATCAGTCACAACGCTCGATCTAAATTCAATAGAGGGGGGAATAGGCAGACTCTCTTTCACATGGTTGGTTAATATTGTTGGAGAGGTAAGGCTCCCTGGGGTCTGTCGCGCTTGAACAAGGTTCCCAGATGAAGAAGTGGGGGAGCACTCAGCTTGCAGCACCACTCTCGGGTTTAAAGTTGGAATAGGTACATGTTCAGCCGTCGATGGAACAGCTGCAGAGAGCAGGGGCTGAACAGGGCGTAAATCCTTCTTGCAAATAGGGTTCTGTTCATCTTTCTGGCTACCAATGGAGGTAGGCGATGAGAACCTAGATGGCACATGCGACGTCTGAACCGGGGCAGCTTGAGATTGAATTTTAGAGCAGGAAGCCAGTGAGTGTACTAGCAAATCCGTTTTCATTCTAAATTTTAGACTGAGCCCCGTCTGTCTAAAAATCCTCTGCACCCTGATGTTGTATAGATTCAGGTTGGATCTGATCTCTAAGAGTTTCTTAGGCAGGATTGGCAGGTCAAAAGAGAGGTACAATCGTTTGCTTACTCTGCTAGAAGGTAAGTAGAAATAGTTTAACAGGGACGTCGGCTTTATGTTTTGCTTCAACAGCTGAGACAGAGAAGTTAAGATTTTTGTTTTGCTGGACCATAAATGGGCATCTCCTCGAGGTATGAATAGAAGGATATCTTTGGAGGCCCATATCAGCTGAGAGTTATAACATACAGCTTTGTTATCAGTCTCTACATAAGAGTCATTAGCCAAAGCTTTAGTAGGCAGCAAAGCAGAAGGGGGGAGGGGAGGTGAAATGGAGTGTTTCAAGGCTTTCTGAGTGATAGTAAAGGTCTTAAATTGCTCAGCCAATTTCTGCAGCTCAAGATGTATAGCTTGTAATTGAGATTCATGTTTGCTGCAACGCTCCAGAAGAAGTAGCAAAGTTTGAGCAGCAATAAGACATGCATCTCCAGTCTGAGACTCGGTGTGTTGAGGGATCGGTTGAGAGGGGGGAGAGTCCTCTTCGTCCACACCCAGGAGCTCACGGAGAAAAGATAAACTCCTTCTATTTTCCCCAAACACAACCCCTTCTCTCTCCCCTGACGCCCTGAGAGATGGAATGTTGGAGGAGGTAGAAATTTCATTAATTAGGTTAAACAAGGGGGAGTCGTTGCTCACCTCCTGGAACGAAGACGCTGAAACCGGTGTGGGGAGAGCTTTAGGCGAAGCCAGAAAAGATTCAATAAACACCTGCTTCTTGGCGTCATTCTGCTGTTTTTTCCTCCTCTTATTTCTAGCAGCACATTTGGTATCTTTGGGAGGACTGCATCTTGATCTTTTCTTACTCTTAATGAGTGGCATGATGAAATAAAGCAATCAGGTTTAAGAGCTGCCCAAAGGCGTTGTTACCAGGCAGCCATCTTGGAACTATTGGTGTCAGTAAAGCAATGAACATGAAATTGGGCGAACTTCGGAAGCTAGTGGAGGTCAGGAAGGCCTGGTGTGCTGCGGTCCAGGGGGTCGCAAAGAGTCGGACACGACTTAGCGACTGAACAGCAACAACAGAGCAGGCACCCCAATTGTCACAATGCGATGCTGATGCCCTCATTCATGGCCGTTTGATTTGTCCCAGTTTTAATCCATGTGTTCATACATTTGTCTCCATGCTCATGCGTTTAAGAATACAGTAGGACCCAACAGTGCCCAGACTCAGACGTGTACCACCTACATCTAGAGAAGAAGAGCAGAAGGTTTCGGCTGCAGCACAAAGTCCCTGAGGGGTCAACAGCCCTTCTCCCTTGAGAGGAGGACACCTTGCTGGAGAGAGCTGACCTGCTGGAGAATTCGGTGCTACAACAACAGGCCAGGCTGAAAGAGCAGAGCTGGAAACAATGCACCCGTTGAAGCCTCAACTTTTAAAACGCTGCTCAGGAGGAGACAGCAAATACTGTATAGGCACTTGCTGTGGATCAGGACCCCTATGAGATCCAGGAAGGAGTATACCAGCCAGCTAGTACAAAAATCCATCCATTTCTATCTGCTAAACACTGGTGAAAGCAGCTTCCTGGGGGGTTGCATCTCATTGAGCCCTCCAGTTCCCCGTTTGCGTGGGATCCTGTTCAGGTCCTTGCGACATCCATTGCGCCCACTCTGCCCTCTTCCCCCGAGGACAGGTACCTGCGAGAGGTGGATCAGTGGGGTCGAGGTCGGCGGCATGGCTCAGATACCAACGAGAGGGGTGAAAGCGGACTGCAATTCGTCTGCGCCAAAGAGACAGAAAATGTTGCTGCCAACCTGTTCCATACCAGTACCATCCACATGATCGTCCCATCTTTTCTCAGGCTTGATTTCATTAAATGGAAATTGCTATGAGAAGCTATGGAAGGGTAAAGCTTCCCTTCCTATTGAGGGCTATCATGTATTTATTTCTAACGTGTATTTAGTTTTATTTATTTTATTTTGAAGAATTTATACCCTGCCTTTCCCGTGCCGAAGCAAATGCCCAAGGCGGCTTCCATGGGCAGGCTAGGCTAAACCACCATTTTTCAATGGGGTTTTTACAAATAGTATAGTATTCTGCGATTCACCGAACCCTCAGTCCCAGATGTAGCCTTCGTAGTGTGGTTCTCCCCTCTGGCCATGTGACATCGAGCTTCGGTAATCGTCAGTCCAGCCTGGACAGGTCCTCAAGGTTGGACTCGGTTCTTTGGCCGGCTGGCCTTCTCCCCACATTCCTGCACTGGCTAATCAGCTCCACAGTGACTCCGTTCTGCCACAGCAGATACTGCAGCTTGTCACAGCTGGCATCTGTCTCCCATACAAAAATAGACCAGAAAAATAGATCCTGCTTATCTTGTTTAAAAAGTCACCATAACTCCAGTCTCTTTGACAGCCCTTTCTTCTAAAATGACTTCTATTATCTTAGTCAATTACTTACTCTCTGTTGCATGCCTGAATTTGCTCTTAGTCATCTTCTGTTCTAGTAGGGAGGGGCTGTAAAAATTACTGGTTTCTGACTTGGCTGTCAGCTCAATCACGCGTTATGTTTTCCTTTTATTTTCATTACTATGACTGTGATCGTAAACACAAAAGAAAAAAGTCAACTTTTCTGTAATTAAGAGACTTAGCCATTCTGCTATTTTTTTTCCTCTTCTGAAATGATACCCAGACCAATTTTTAGACAGTTTCACTGCTTTTGGGGTGGGTGGGATAATTTGAAGCTTTTAGAATGGGAGTTGAGCTGTGATTTTAGCAATGATTTTAAGTCATTAAGAGCACGCTGTCAAAGGGAAACAAATTAAAGGGGAGAGGGTGTGTGTGTGTGTGTGTGTGTGTGTGTGTGTGTGTGTGTGTGTGTG
>JAJKFI010000097.1:3325005-3341117 GCA_029204185.1 Lerista edwardsae
GTGAGTGAGTGAGTGAGTGAGTGAGTGAGTGAGTGAGTGAGTGAGTGAGTGAGTGATTGCTGAGTTCTGAAACTACAAGTTAAGTCCTAAAGTCAGTAGCCAAAGCCCTGGGAGAGACTACAAGGGCAGTTGAGAGCCCTGGCAAGAAGGAGACACAGAAGGAGGGAATTCCGATGCCTTTATATGGATGTTCCAAAGCAACATCACACGCATTTTAACTTGGATTAATTTGAATTAATCAAGACAGCAACAGCTAGATTTCAGACACTGGCAATGCATTTATCAGAAAATGAATCACGTTGTTTGGGCAAAGCATCATAAGGGAGAGAACACGCTAGAAACTGAAATCAGTAGCTGTAAGAAGTTCAATAGACAGAACTATGGATGCAGGCAGAATGAAAGGAAATCCATCAGACTGGCTGAGGAAGCAGGAGGAGGAAGCAGCTGTGCATCTGCAGATGTGCTCAGAGAATGACTTATCAGCCCAATCAAGGGGCTGCGACAGTCTTCCAAGTCCCAGCCACAGGACAAACTGCGATTCAAGGACCAGCTTGTCTCTCAAAGACACCGCTTGTGCGCATGTCCCACAATGGGACACAGGGAAGTAAGGTCAATGGCTCCCTTCATCTCAAAGGCACCCGCTCCAATCTCCCAGTTATAAGCTGTGCAAAACATCATTCAAAAGGCAGAAGTCCGAAATCCTCCAGCCACAAAAAATAAAAATAAAAATAAAGGTTGTGACAAGGTTATCCCTGCTAACTGGGGAAAGAGGCACCTTTTAAGATAGTGGCTTTCTTTGCCGTTAGCAGGGGGAAGAACAATTGTCCCTATTCAATTCCTAAGTACAATTCCCTATTCAATTGTCCCTACTGTTCCTAGTACAGCACACCCCATTTCCTGGCTCTTGTTTGGTCCCTACCTTGTGTCATCCTCAGGACAGGGAATCCTTTTCACTCACTCACTCACTCACTCACTCACTCACTCCTCTTCACTATATAGAACACTCAGGGTGCAATCCTAACCTGGAGTTAGGCCGGCATAAACCAAGCCAGCAATGTTTGGCCAGCACAAGGGCCACCATAAAGCGCGTTTGAACCACTCTCAGAGTCAGGGAGGACGGTGCATGTCTGTGTGCTGGCCTCTCTCACTCCAAGAGTGGTCCAAACATGCTTTACGGTGGCCCTTGTGCTGGCCAAACTTTGCTGGCTTAGCTTATGCCGGCCTAACTCAGTTTAGGATTGCACCCTCAGTGAATAAATACAGTGGGCCCAACCAGTGGTGTCATCTACTCCCCAGTAGACGGTTCGCTGGGCGGGAGTAGGGAGTGATTGACAGTCCGTCGATTCACTTCCGGTTTCTTCGCGCGCCCCGCGCGGCTTTCCCTTGCCTCGGAGGGGGCGCCTGCTCGCCTTGGGGGATGGGTGGGGGGCGCGCCGGGTGCCTGGGCGAGCAGGCGCCCCCTCCGAGGCGAGGGAAAGCCGTGCAGGGCGCGCGAAGAAACCGGAAGTGAATCGACGGACTGTCAATCACTCCCTACTCCCGCCCAGCGAACCGTCTACTGGGGAGTAGATGACACCACTGGGCCCAACTGTATCCACATCCACGGATTAAACTGTGCGCAGACTGAACATTTATTCCAAAATCTTTTCTTCACCCAACCTGGGGTAGCCTCCAGCCATTTCACAGCTCTCCCTGGCTTCAGAACTCGCCTTGTTCGTGCATGTTGAGGCAATAAATGCACGTTTCAGCAATTAATGCAATTTGTGCAAACGTACACCATTTTTGCCAATTCCTCAGCTACAGCTGTGGACTCGGGCATCCACGTGGGGTCCCGGAAGTGCTCCATGGAGCTCCGCCAACTGTCTGAACCCAGCTGTTGTGTGGCTGGAACTTCCTGGTGTATAAATACATGTGCATAGATCTCCTTCAGGCTGAACTCCCACTCCTCAGTGAGTTTTGGAAGTACATACAGGGCATGTGCCTGAACTGACCCTTAGCAGCCACCGTACTTCCAATACTTCCCTTTGCTCCTGTTCAGCAGAAAAAATGGAAGCGTCACGGCACATTTGCACTTTTATTGACTCAGCAGCACAGTCTAGAGACATTTGTACCTTCAGCTTCGAGTCAGTCCTCAGTGTCAGCAAACATGACAGATATCAATGCCAGCACAGACTTGCTATGCAAACCTAACAGGCTATCAGTATGCAATATGTAGCCCTGCAGGGGGAGAGAAACGACGTTTTGCAATTGCACACTGTTGTGCTGCAAAATTTTGGCTGAGGCTTTCAGACTTCTCAGAATGTAACGCTCCTGCGTTTTGGCAGCGGGAGATTCATGTAGATTTTCACTTGGGCTCAAGCAAACAAATGTGTAATGTTGGCAAAATACAGCCTTTAAAAAAGCATTAATTGCGTTCTATAGGAACCCTTGAAAATCTTAAGCCTTGGCTCTTTCTTCCCTCCTGGACAAGCCTGTGGCTGGGCAAGAACCCAGTTACACTTCCATCAATAGAAGCTTGCCACATGGTGGCGCTGCGGGTTAAACCACTGTTGCTGAACTTGCTGATGGGAAGGTTGGCAGTTCAAGACCGCGCAACGGAGTGAGCTCCCGTTGCTTGTCCCAGCTCCTGCCAACCTAGCAGTTTGAAAGCACGTAAAAATGCGAGTAGATACCAATTGCATACCACTTCAGTGGGAAGGTAATGGCATTATGTGTGCTACGGCATATAGTCATGCCGGTCACATGACCACGGAAACTTGTCCTTAGAAACGGAGATGAGCACCGCCCCTAAAGTCAGTCACGACTAGACCGTTCGGTCATGGGGAAACCTTTACCTTTTTACATCATACAAAACGGAAAGGTCTTGCAGACGAAAAGGGGTGGCGTAACGTCCAAAGCTCCACCCACATGCAGCACTGTGCCCATTCAAAACAAAGTCGAGTCTGAGTCACACTACCACAAAGTATCTCTAGACAGATGGCAGCACTGGCCAAGAAGTCAAAATTCTACCCTCCAGCTTCCAATCTCCCATGTTTATCCAGGCTGCCAGACACTCTTGTATGCTTTAGTAATGCATTTTTCAGCATTTTTGATAACTTATTTTGCTGTAAATGACCATGGCCATCTGTCAGACTAATCCTGAACATCTGCAGAGGCATGCTTTGTTTACCAGACCAGTGCAACGTCAAGCTCTCTGATACTGCATGGATGTGCTGCTGCAGGTGCAAATCTTCACCCTAGAGCTATATACGATCTGATTGGACCTCTCACTCTCTGGCTATTGTGCATGCATGAATGTGAGATTAAATTCTGCTCATCTGTGTGTGAAGCTAAGTTAGAAAAGCAGGAACACTCTGATGCAAGGCATTTTAAAAAAAAACAAATATGAAACAGACAAATGCTTCCCAAAGGACAGGAGAAAAGAGCAAACAGGCACATCTGGCAGAAGGAGAGCTACCCTGTCAAGAGTGAGAGAATAAATAAAGGAAAGAAAAATGAAAATGAAAACCTGAGCCATCATGTTCACAGCTGCGCTCCCATTCTTAGAATTCTTATGACAAGGTCAACGTCAATGCAACTAACTCAGATGGCTCGAAAGAAAGCAAAGAATGCACAGTACAGAGTTTGATAAAGAAACCGCCCTGGACAGAGAAAGAGCCAACATGAAGTATTGCTAGGAAGTCGAGATTCAGGCAAGATACACTGGATCCACGCCAAATATTCCTTTCAGAAGCCACTTGCCAAATGACGTACATTCAATTTCTAGAAATAAAATGTTGATTAAGATGGCAAGGGAGAAAGAAAAATGACCACTCTTTCCCCGCATAAATGCCTATCTCATCCACTCAAGCATTTTCTTTGCGCTGAGAAATTAGCTGATGGGGCAAAGCTTTCACTTTACAAACTCTAAATTTAATTCCGCGCAGACCAGCCGGCCTTTCTGTTCCAGCACAGGTTAGGACTGAGCCCTCAGATATTATAGTATCATCACTATACGATATGGCTCAAATACGTGTGTGTAGTGAAGTTTTGCAGAAACTTAAACTAGGCTCGTTATCTCACCCACCAAAATTACATGGAAGTGGCATAAGCCTAACACCTGATACCTTTGAGGGCAGAGGAGTCTTATTATCCTACCAATGAACAGACTAGTTACAGAAGTCAGTTCTCATTAAACGGCAGGAGCCGGGATGATAAATTGCACACGCATTGTGGGAGAAAGCCCCACAGCAGCTGTCCAAGCTGAACATCTATGTATGTACCTCCTCCTTAACAGAACAAAGTTAAAGGCTCAAATGCCTTCTAGCCTCTGGATATAATAAAAGTTAATGAAGCCTCACTAGGCATTCATAATCTTTCTAAGGCTTAACTGCCTTTTCCTGCGCAGGAGGAAGCCTACCCCGTTGCTGTGCATTACCGCGCTGCAATTGAAATCCGACATGAAACACAGGCTGCCTTACGAGTCTCTTTGGGAAGCAGGAGATCACTTGTGCCTTTTGACCAATTTAAGGTTCCATTTCCACTTCTTTTCCTTCCAGATCACAAAACGCCGTCGTACGAAAGACGAAATGAAATGAAAACAAAATGAATTTCTGGGCAGTCACTCTCAAAATCCTTCTCAACATTCTCTCCTGCAGAATATCCACTGAATCACTGCAGTCGTAATGCTGTTTAACATCTGGTTTTATTTGACAGCAGCGTATCCCTATGACATGCAGTGCAATTGGATTTTATGGGTAAAGGGCAATGCAGTTTTGTTGTAGCTGACAACTGGAAAATTCAAAAGGGGGGGGGAAGAAGAGAGATGGCAACTTCGATGGCAACATCTACTCAATAGTCACATCTTTCACATGCCAAATCTGGATGTTGAAAACAGAAATTGTCAAGACTTTTATTAATACAGTGGGCCTTTGGCATCCACAGGGGGATACATTCCTGGACCCACTGCGGATAACGATATCAGTGGATAATTAAATCCGTAGAGAGCCTATCACGATACCTGGGAGCCTGGCCCTTCCAGACTGCCCCCAGGAATCGTGGGATGATGTCCCCTCCTGGCCACCAGCAACCACCAGTGGCCCAGGAAGCATTCCTCAGCCCAACCAGTACTGTAGCACAGCTTCAAGATTGGATTCAGCTAACCCCTGCTCCCAGCACACGAGGCACACCATGGAGTGAAAAATAATGATTTATTAACAACTACAAGTTACAGCATAGAGACTTAAGAAGGCCTTTAAAAGCAGGCCAAAGCATAGCATAACTACATGATGCTTAATGCAAAATAAGAAAACACCTATCTCCTAGTCTAATTACATTATCCTATCAGTCACCCAGCAAAGGACAGAACTAGGTGTGTGACGAGGGCAAAAAGCTCTCTCCTCTCTCAAGCCTCAAAAAGTCAGAGTCTTTTATTTTTCCCCTGCACTTTTTCCAGCCCCCCCCCCCGTCAGCTAGAAGCAAAACAGCTCCTCGTACAGTGAAGATGTCCTTGGGAGGTTTCGTTTCCCAGCTAGAGGCCCCTCTATTTCGCCTTGGCCATTAGCAAGACACAACAACCTCCAGGGGAAAACTTTCTCACCGCCAGGGTCCCAGAGAGGGATGGGAAAAGACAGGCAAGGGAAAGAACAGGCCTCAAAATGGAACCAAGCCGGCCAGTTTCCTTGCTGTTCATGACAGAGCCCTAGCTGAAAATTCTGGAAATGATTTTGTGTGTGGCCCCCCTCCCTGCAACTCAACAGACCTCCTGGACCACTCCCAGTTGCATCTGCACCTCAGACGACCTCCAGCACAGGCTTGCAATCTGCACTGAGTCCAGTCCAGTGATGTCATGCAGGGGGTACGCAGGGGTACGTGAGTACCGGTTTCTAGGATTACAGCTGGCCCCGCCCATTCGCCCGCCCACTCGTCAACTCCGCCCTCTGCAACATTTGAATTTCCTGCATGTTTGAGTTGCCTGCATGTTCTCAGAGCCAGGCAGGTAGACAGGCAGCGAGCGGAGCCTTTCCTTTCCTTGCCACTGAAAAATGAGTTGCTCTGGGGTTTTAACATGATGCCAGGCCTCCTTAACATGTTCTGGGGGTGCTGTGGAATACTGTTGCAACTGTTGGGTCAGTTTAAAATGGTCTGAGGCCTCAAAAAGGGCTTTTTTCATGTCACTTCCTGCCACGACATCACTTCTGGCTTATGACGTCACTTCCGGTGGGCGGGTCCTGACACGTGCCAATCAAAAGTGAGTACCTGTTCTTAAATCATTTAGATGACACCACTGAGTCCAGTCCATGGATCACAAACAGCATATAATGAGGGTGGACTGTATTCATTGTAGCTCTACATTAAATCAACCACACAGTATCAAGGCATATGCTAGTCCTTCCTGATTTCCTACCAATCTGCTTTTCAAGAACCTTGCCTTGAGCAGTAAATTTTCTTAATGCATCAACAGTGCTTTTTAGCCTACAGGGTTCTTTCAAGTATTTCACCAGTATTTCATCACAACAACTCTGTGAGGTGACTGATTAATGGTCCCATTTTACAGATGGGAAAGTCAGGCCAATAAAATGAATCGCTCAAGGCCATCCAAAGAGACCCCATTATCTAGCAAATCTTTTGTACACAAATAACTACCGTCTAGCACTATTCATAAGACTACACTGAATTAATACGAAGGGGCCTTCACAAAGACCAAAAAGACATAGTGATGCCTTACTTTTGGGCAGTGCAAATGATCAACAATATAAAAGCATTTTCACATATTTTTGCATACCTCTTGGGCAAGGCTAGCAATAACAACACCAAAACTTATTTAATCAGAAACAGCAAATATTATGAACATAATAGTAAGTAGCAGAAGGTGGTTTACTTAAAAAAAAAATGCATGTCAGTAACAGCACATATAAAGCTTCAATGTGAAGTGAATAAACTAGAACACCCTTTTATGCAGTCATCTTAGTACACCAGTGTACTATGTTTGAAGGAGGGACCAAACCCATTAAAGTTACACCGTGGGCAGTCACTTGTAGTCATAGTTTCTTGGTGCCGTGTACCTTGCAGGGAACACCAGTATACTCAAGCTAAAAACACACAGTGTCATGTTTGCAATGGGATGCAACATTGTACGGTAGAAGTTGCTTACTTCAAGCCAATAACCTCAACAGGCACAGGCACACTTCCAGATTTGGCTACATATACACTTCCCTAACTACAGCAGTGCATCGCTTAGCAACCTGTTGACTAATGACCGATCAGATCTATGCCTCTTGCCCTGCTAACTGGGCAAGAGGCACTTTTTAAAGTGGTGTTCTCTTATATTTAGCAGGGGGAGAGTAATTGTCCCTATTCACCCCTGTGCAGTGTCTTTTTCTAGTGGCTGTTGTGGGTGGTGGTCTATATTTTTTAGATTGTGAGCCCTTTGGGGACAGAGAGCCATTTAACTTTATTATTTGCCTGTAAACCGCTTTGTGAACCTTGTGTTGAAAAGCGGTATATAAATACTTTTGATTGATTGATTGATCTATGGCAGTGGTTGGCAGTTAGTTATTTTTAATAGCAGTTTAGAAATTGCTTACCAAGTACGGGGATGCGTTATAGAATGCCCTGGAAGTCTCCTCCGTGACATGGAGGGCCTTTGCAGACCTCAGAATGGCCCACAGAAGCCTCCAGAAGTCATTTCCGGTTTTCTTCTGAAAACCGGAAGTGCCTTCCAGAAGCTTCCACAGGCCATTCTGAAGCCCACAGAGGTCCTGTATGATATGGAGGAAGGCGTCCAAGGCATTCCACAAGATGTCATTTTCAATTAGCAACCAAGTTGCTTAACTATGGGGCATGGAACATAATTGCACCGTTAAGTGACACCCACCTATTCTTAAGAAGCTTAACACAAGCAAAAATTGCCTGAGGAAAGAGCAAGGGTAAGGAGGTGCCTTAAACTTTATGCAATTGGGCTCAAGGCCTGTTCTTTGCTGCTTGGCTAAAGTTTGACACTAGCTCCCAGGATTTGCCTCCAAATGGAAGCTTTAAAAATCAATAAGCAAATTTTTAAAACCCTCTCAAAGCTGGTTTACAAAAAGATACCCAGACAATAAAGCTGAATAATAGTACATCAACTGTCAGAATGGAAAAAAGAATATATAAGAAAGGTCATTAGCTTCCTTCTAAATCTGTCACTGGCTTGTCTGAAAAGCTGACGGATCTTTCTCTACTACCATTCCCTAAGACAGAGGCTAGCCATAAAGATGAGGAAGCAGTAAATGTGTGCTTTCTCATACACACACACACAGAGCTGAGAAGACCAACCCTTTCCTTTTCATTACTTTAATTCAGAAAGGCTGTTATTGTCTGTCAGATTCTTGGCTAACTTTCTGGGAGATGTAATAAATGCAACGAAAACTTCTAGCTCAAATCAGCGAAAAGTAAAGAGCCAGAAAGTGTATTATCAAGCACAGCATTTCCAAAGACTCCACCTAAACTTTATTCTCCTTGCTTCAGCTCGAGTTGGAAAAAGATATTTTATTTTCCCCTCAAAAGAAAAAGTGTTTAGATGGGCATCTACCCTGGTCTGATTAACTTTACCGCTAAATGTGGGTTTTTTTTTAGGTTTTAAACATCCACAGTTATGACATGGGTAGTGGCAGTTTGTTTTCATACAGGCATTCCCCGCCCATCTCCAAGGCAGATAGGTCCCTAATGCTTCTGCGAATATCCAGAATCACAGAGCAGTTGTTGTTCAGTCACTAAGTCGTGTCCGACTCTTCGCGGCCCCCTGGACCACAGCATGCCAGGCCTCCCTGTCCTCCACTAGCTTCCGGAGTTTGCCCAATCTCATGCTCATCGCTAACCACCTCATCCTCTGCCGCCCCCCTTCTCCTTTTGCCTTCCATCTTTCCCAGCATGAGGGTCTTTTCTAAGGAGTCCTCTCTTCTCATGAGGTGGCCAAAGTATTGGAGCTTCAGCTTCAGTATTTGCTCCCTGGAAGCTTGATTTTCTGTAGGATTGACCAATTGGATCTCCTTGCAGTCCAGGGGACTCTCAAGAGTCTTCTCTAACCCCATAATTCAAAAGCATCTATTCTTCGGCGCTCTGCCTTTCTTATGGTCCAGCTCTCACATCCATACATCGCTACTGGGAAAATCATCGCTTTGACTATGCGAACCTTTGTTGGCAGGGTGATGTCTTGGCTTTTTATTAAGTTGTCTAGGTTCGCCATAGCTTTCCTTCCAAGAAGTAAATGTCTTTTAATTTCATGGCTGCAGTCACCATCTGCAGTGATCTTGGAGCAGCTAATGCTACTCATTTCCCGCTTGTGGTGCCCATGACTCACCTTTCTTCATTTGCAAATGCTTTGCAGAAGGCAGCTTTTTCTTTCTTTGGAACAGGAAGCAGACAGCGAGATCCTAGCCTTGTAGCTACAGGAGGCAACAGTGAGAATGCTAATGGGAAGTGGACAGCAGAGACCTTCTTGCCGTCATTCTCACCATTGCCTTCTGTAGTGTTCCTCTAGCAGCTGTGTCTAGGTTCTTGCCGTTTGTTTCTTGTTCCAAAGCAGAAAAATCGTTCTTTGGCAAAGTGTTTCCAAACAAAGAAAAGTAAGTCATGAGAGTGACCAGGTTAGGGGAATTTGGGGACTGCGGATAAGTGAACCCACAGATATGGGACCCATGGACCCAGAGGGGACACACCTGTACTCGGAAATGACTTTATTCATACAAATGGCCAAGAGCTTTTTTTTTCTGTTAGAGAGGAGAGAAAGCTGAAGGTGGGGAGAGGAAATACAGGCTATGAAAAGGTGCCCTTGTTAAGTACGTGGTTTAAACCCTGGGAAGTCTGGTGGGCAGCAAAAGCCATCGCTGCACACGGGCTGACTGATAAGCTGCTGTCCATTAACTGAGGGTGGTCCTGCAGTTCAGGAAACATACGGACGAGAGGGAGAAATTTGCACGGCCTCAATATTTCTACGAAAGGGCTTCTCAGTTTCAAACAAACTAACCTCAGACCCCCCCCTCCCCTCCAAAAATACAGCCTTCTGCATCAGTTAGGTGTGTGGATCTCTACCAGTAGATCCCCCTGGCAGATCCCTACAAGTAGAACCCGCTGGTAGATCCCTTCACAGGTAGAATATGTTCACACCTTTAAAAAACCACCCAAAATCTATGTGAAAGGCACACCAGGGATTAATCTATTAATATGTCGATCCTGAATAAGCAACAAATTTACACAGATGTAGGAATGTTGTACTGTGTGAGGTTACTCCTGAGTGTTGCCTTCCTTGCATGGAGCCACAGCTTTTGATTTCTATTGTAATGCCGAAGGAATAGAAAAGTTTGGAGTCATTAGACATGCTGCAGCAATGTTCCAGCTTTCTAAAGTGTGAAATTTTGCTAATCACTGTTCTCTCCCTAGCTGGTATATTACTTCGTTTAAAAAGGAAAAGGGGAAAAAAAAACCTCTTCGGCTTCACTTTTAAAGGCTGCTGATTAACTCAGCATTTTGTCCTGCTGAGACTGTGAAAGGCAAATGTCGTGTTTTATATTTGTTCTGGCCATGGGGATAATAACAACTTGCCTTGCAGGCTTCAACAATCAAGGAGCCTCGGGAGCCTGTAGGCATGTTGATGAAGCTCATCAATGAGAAAAAGTCTTCCTGGGATCAGTTCCATCAAAACACAGCAGGACCCCACCCTAGAGTTCGTCCGAATCCATCCTTCAGAGATAGGAAAGGAAAAGCAGTCATAGGATGGACATCGTTCCGCTGGGGTATGTAGCGGGATACAAATGCTCAGTAACTGACATGTTAAGGCCAGTAGTGTCAGCTTACCGGTACGCTGGGCGGGCCTTCTGGGTAATCGGCAGCGCGCTCGCTGGGTTCCGTTGCGTAATGGCGAAAGCCCGCCCGCTGTTCTCTACCAGGAGGTAGTATTTTTGCTTTGGGTATTCTCTACATCTTCCTCTAGAAACAGTGATTAGGCATGCGGAGTCCGTTCTAGGATCCTCTGCAGATACTAAATTCCACGGATAGTTAAATCCGTGGCTGAAGAGAATCACAGGACCTCCCGGACATGACCGGGAGTCTCCAACATAAACCAGACGCCACTTCCAGTCTTGTCCGGGGCATCCTCCGCGGCCCTCCAGCCAAACATTTGGCATTCGAAGATATTGAAATCAGCGGATGCCAGCCACTGTAATTCAGTGGAAGGGTCCACTGCAATTCATTAAAACTAGTGGTCTACCTGTCGGGGCGCACACACTAATGGTCCTACGTGCGCTGGATGGGGTGCAAGTCCGTTGGGTACCAAAACCAGCAGAGTAGTCACAGACTCACAAAGCAGGGTCCACAAGGTTGTATGAAGTTCAGGCTATTTTATATAGCGAGTAGGGATTCCACGAAGGAATCAGGCAGACATAATACAGGTAGATACACACAGTCCACACAGGTAGATGGTAATAGCACACAGAGGCAGGCAAGCTGCACCTGTGGGATAAAGTCCAGATACACACCAGGAACAAAGGCCTCTGTTGGCTTCACAGAAGTCTTCCACTGGCTTACTGTCCACGAGTCCTCTTGTCTGTCTGGGTCCAGCTTTCCAGCCACGGCTCCCCAAGCAGATGCACGAATGTAGGACCTCGGCAACGAGCAATCAGCACGAAGCAGGACAATCAGAACAATAGTCCAATAACACGAGCACAGAGCAGATAGCTCACAGCCACAGTCTCAGAACGAATCCACACAAGAACAGAATGCAGAAGGAAAGAATGAGAGAGAGAGACCGGGCTTCTCACATGGCTAAAAAGCCACTCCAGCATTAATTGCTCTCAGGTGGTGCTAAACACACCTGCAGGCAGCTCGGAGAGTAAAACACTCCCTTAAAGGCACAAAATTACTTTTGCCAGCTGTTTCACAGCAGCCTGATACTACCAATCCCCTTTGCTAGCAGTGGATGAAGAACAGCCCACCCAATAAGAGGACTAAAGCAAATGGGGAAAAGCATTAAATATGGGCCCCAGGGGTTGAGCTTGCCTGAAAACAAAGACCAGGACTGGCTTTAAGCCAATGTGACCCATGCCTTCACATCGGGCCCCGCGCTTCAGGGGGGCCCGCACTAGCAGGTTGAGCATCTTGCCTGTGGCTGCAGCTGGGATCTCGATGGGCTGTACGTCAGTGGGGCAAGCAGAGCAGCTTCACCTCAGTCTCTCCCACCTGCCTCTGAACAACCCCAAATGGGCCACCTGGAAGCAGTTGGCGGGGATGTTATGATATCACCACCAACCACTTCCACATGCCATGCTTTGCACGTGGCATGAACAGAGCTCTTCTTGGTGAGTGGGGGCCCCCCGCAGGGAGGGTTGGGGGGCCCACAGGAATGCCCCACATTGGGCCCCGCCGCTGCTAGAGCCGGCCCAGCCAGGAAGTACACTTTCACCAAGTTTTAGAACACTCCTGAGCTTAGAAGCAAACCCAATATGGCGTCATGAGGCCACTCTCATCAAGAGAGTGACAGTAATTCCGTGGAAGAGCAGAATTAAGAGAAGCACTACATTTAGGGACAGTTATATCCTTTCTCTAAAAGAACTCAGAATGGCGGCAGATTTTCACAACAGCCCTGTAAGGTAGTAAGGTAGTATTTCATCCTAAGCGTTTTTTTCTTAAAGCGGGACATTTAATGGGAAGCAAAACCTTATCTTTGTATCTTAGATTCAACTCAAACAACCTTGTATCCTTTGTTTAAAAGGAATAGCATCAAACTTGCTTGACTGTCTCTTATCTCTTCCTGTTGAAGGGCAAGGTTTTCGTTTTGAACTTGGCCAAGTCTCACCGGAATACTAATGGCAAGAATCAGCACTTCTTCCACCTCTGAGTGACAATATTTTCCAGCTTTGCCAGGCTGTTGTTTTGTGCTTGCGCTAATCTCAACCTCCCACTATATCTTGGGTTTATCTCTATGACATTCACTACAAAGTGGAATTCACTACAAAGTGGAATCCACTGCCTTACACAAATACGTCACTCCCTCAATATATACTGGACACACACGGTTTTTCATTGAGTTTATTAGAAAGAAAAAAAGGACTCAGAATTTGCTGCAAACTTAACAGTTCTCATTACCTACTGTCAGCTGGCCTAAGAGGCACATTTTAAGTGGTGCCTCTGAGCAGGGGGAGAGGAACTGTCCTTATTCACACACCCCGCCCCAGCACAGCGACTTTTCCAGTGATTGTTTGCTGGTCTCTCTTGTATGTCTGTGGGACGTGGTGGTGCTGCGGGTTAAACCACTGTTGCTGAGCTTGCTGACCGGAAGGTTGGCAGTTCAAGACCATGCGACGTAGTGAGCTCCCGTTGCTTGCCCCAGCTTCTGCCAACCTAGCAGTTCAAAAGCTCCTAAAAATACAAGTAGATAAATAGGTACAACCACGGTGGGAAGGTAACAGCGTTTCGTGTGCCTCGGCATATAGTCATGCTGGCCACATGACCGCAGAAATTTCTCCTCGGACAAACGCCGGCTCTTCGGCTTAGAAACGGAGATGAGCATCGTCCCCTACAGTCAGTCACGACTAGACCATTCAGTCGTGGGGAAACCTTTACCTTGTATGTCTTTATATATATATATATATATATATATATATATATATATATATATATATTTATTTATTTATTTATTTATTTATTTATTTATTTATTGTGAGACTTTGGGGATAGGAAACAATATTTTCATTTACTTTTGCTGTGTAAATGGTTTGGTAAAAAATTTTTCGGTTGAAAAGTGATACGTTTCTTTTTAATAATCGTACATTGCTGAACTATTGTTTTCTCAGTTAAACAATCTAATTTGCATATTAACTAAAAGCCTACCAAGCACAAATTGCCACAATCAGAAATTTTCTCTCTCTTCAAATAAACTAATGAAACTAGAGAAAGAGGGGAAGGAATGCCATCAATCACTGCCAGCTAACCTTTACATCGTATTTTTTGCTGTTTTTAAATGTTTGCCCGTCTACTACATGCGACTTATTAAGCAACCGCATTACTATTCCAATTTTTAAAAGAAGCACTTTCCACTTCATTAGGATTATTTGAAAGGTCAGTCTGCAGTCACTGTTGGACTGACACTGCAATTCATTAGTCCCAACAGACATGATAATTGCACACATTGGGTGGTTTGCTTACTTGTGGTGACAGAGCGATAGTATTAGATGGTCAACCTAATCCTGTCTAATCCTTGATGGCATATGTGTTAGCCACCACTGATGTGATACAGGAAAAAAATTGCTTAAGAACAAAAACCCGGGAAATAAAATACACCTTTTGTACCACCTAGACCACACTAATATCCCTGGGATTTCCAAACACATATGGAAACTGACAGATATTCAGCCCTGCATTTGTGAAGGAGCTAATGATCTCGGAGCATGACAATTTAAGCTGTTCTCATGCAAATTGCGCTTTGCCAAGTCTGCAGTCTTGTGTTCCAACTGCATGAAAGACAGGAAGCCTGTCATGATACAGTTGTTTGCTAGGAAATAGCACTGCTGACATTTCAACTTTGTCCTTGCAGATTCTTCTTTCAGGAGCAGATTTTTTTAAAAGTCAGATGTTTATTTGGCAGAAGTCTCCAAAGTCTTAAATTTCTTAGAAGACCACCAGCATTGGCACTGGCAAAAAGCCACGGCCAAGGTAAGTCCCAAGCCCCCAAAAACGGAGAGCAGAAATTGCATTTCCAGACTCGGTAGCGGTAGAAGGAGAAGGAAGACAAAGAGGATCAAATTATTCTCCTTTACACTGATGTAATCCCAATGAAGTCAACGCAATTACTGTGCACTGGTGCAAAACTTGTGCTAATGAACGAAGAAGCCAGCTATCAGCCTGAGAGATCCAATTCCACCATTGAAAAGCTGCCAACTCAACTTGCTCTTTTCCCCCAGAGTCTTGAGATATTTGAGGGTTGTTTTTTTTTAAGTGTTCTTAACACTTTACATTTATGAGAGATTCACAGAACCAAAGAATACACACTACTAGAAACTAGAACAGTGTAAGACGGCCATATCTATAGTCACTACCACCAGTATACCATTCCTGAAGCTTATTCTGAGGCCCATGCACCTCCCAGGGCCAGGATTACAGACTGGCACCCCCCTCCCCAACTGCCCACCGCCAGCTCCCGCCACCCCTACTCATCTGGAGCCTCATGTGTGTTCCAGGCCCTCCAAAGCCTTACTGCAGCCTTCAGAAGGCCTTTAAACATTACTTCCGGTTTTTGCCAAACCATTTTCAGCAAAAACTGGAAGTAATGCTTAAAGGCCTTCTGAAGGCTTCAATAAGCCTTTGGAGGGCCTGTGGATGCCGCCCACGGCCTGCAGGGCCCTCTGCAGGGCCCTGGAGAGCGGCCGGTGGTGGTGTCCTGGTCCATGTGACCCCCTGGACATCCCCCCGATAGGTCTGCTCCTGCTGCAGTCAGAGTGTTGCACAACTGCTTCTAAAAGCCAAGAATTCAGCGGGAACAGCATCACCCAGTCTTTAAACCTTATCCCAAGACGTCATCATGACTGATTGCTACAAGCAAGCAGAAATCCAAGAGGGAAACAGGATGTTGAGTAGAGATGTGGGGGTTTTTTCGGTGATAACAAAATAAAAACATATAACACCACTTCCCACACTTCTCATTTTTGTAAAACAAAACCCCAAAATCCGTGAAAAAATAAAACCATTTTCTAACACCTCTACACATTGGTCACTGTAGGGTGGGGTAGGGGTGCATGGATAATGACTGTGGCTGCATCTGCTGATGCTATACTATCTGAATCACCTACCTAGTACTTTTAAAGCAATTACAACTGATCATTATAACGTATAAAAATGGGCCCTTGGAATAAAAACACATAACACCACTTTCTGCACTTCTCATCCTTGGAGGGGAAAAACAACATTTAAGAACGCCTCTGGTGATGAGATGCAACACTCTACCAGGTTCCAGAGTCTTGAATCTTTCATATAACTATTTGCAATATTAATCATCTCATAGTAGACCTTCAAAATTAGATATCTTCCCAATCAAATAGGTTTGCAGCAATATTTATTATTATTATTATTATTATTATTATTATTATTATTATTATTATTATTATTAT
>JAJKFI010000097.1:3341127-3353152 GCA_029204185.1 Lerista edwardsae
ATTATTATTATTATTATTATTATTATTATTATTATTATTATTATTATAGGAAGAGAAGAAGCCTGATGGGTCTCACCAGAAAGCACATTCCAAATTGTTGGTGCCACCACTGACAAGGACTAATCTCACACGCAGACCAAACAGACAATGGTGATGTGATGTGGAACAGGCCTTTGTCCATGTCAGGCCTGGGCGGGTTTGTATGGGAGAAGGATGTTCTCAAGGGATCCTGATTCAACATCAGTAAGGGATGTGGAGCGCCACCCTAAACTGGTGCTGGACCGACGCAAGCTTCTTGCATTGGCCCGAGGCTGTTACAAGTGTGCTGTAAGGCACATTGGCGCCATCCAGAGGGATGCTGGGACAACGCAGGCAGTAGTTTCAGCCCGGCAAAGCCCACACGGGCAGAGGTACATCACTCCTGCGCCGGCTGAGTTCGGCCAATCTGAGGGCTATTCGGGGTGGGGGAAGGTGGGAGGGAGGCTGGGGGAGGCGGAACAGGGTGGGGAAGGGCAGAAGGAGGGTGTTCCCATGAGCGGGGCAGCCCAGGGAGTGGGGAGGAGTCTGGACCATGTATGGCCAGATCCAAACCCCCATCCCCAGGTCATGTGGCCCTGATCCGGGCCGCTGCGGGCTGCTCAGACTTGCGCTTGCTAAATAGCAGGGGCAGATCCAGTGGTGTCATCCTGGCGGAATGGCTCGGTTCCGCCAGTTCCCCGGATGGGCCCGGGCCATGCCGCCTCTCCCGAGGACGGGCGAGCTGCTCCTGGGCCCGCCCACCCTCCTGCGCGTCCGAATCGCTCTGAAATGGAGCTATTTGAGGTGCGGTGAGGCGCAGGGAGGCGTGGCTGCCCTCTGCCATTGGGGCAGAGGGCTGCCAATCATCCGGGCGTTCCGGTTCCTGGCGTGCCCGGATGACGTCTCTGGGCAGATCCGAACACCCTCATAGTGGTGGCTGGCTGCCCTTAACCCAGGGCAAGGGGACTAACGTTCCCTTGCCAGGCAGCGAGCTCCAATGGCCTCCCAACCTGTGCCGGATACAGCATAGGCCTGCCTGTTCCAGCGCAGGTTAGGATTGCGCTGCCCAAGGTTAAGCTCAAGCATTTTCAAACTGAGCCTGGAGATTAGTAGGCAACCAGTGAAGTCGGTTTCTATCACCATTAAAAAGAATAGAATAGAAAATTTATTTGTCATTGCACACGTGTACACACGTACAACGAAATTAGGTGCTTTCGCATGGTGAAAACAACACAATACGCTACAACAAAAGCAAAAACAAAAACATCACATACAATCCCACTTCAAAAAAAAAAAAAAAAGCAGTGCCTCCCAGCAACAGTAGAGCAGTCAGAGGGGAGGTTGTGCGGTAAGCACAGAAGACACGGCAATGCTTTGTGTGAGCGGCCCCTCCCCCTTGCCGTTGGAGCCATTGGGGGCAGCAATGGCAAAGTGCAGGTGCTCCCATCGCTGCCCCAAATGGCTCTGATGGCGTACACAGCGCATTGCAGCGCCTGTTGTACTTACCGCACCCCCACCCGTCCCTGCCCGGCAAGAACACCCAGAAGGACACCATGAGCTGGAGGCTGTTAAGAAGTCCAGGAAAAGTCAACAGAATCGCAGTCTCTCATTCACATACTGGCGTCAGAAATCCATCCAAGTGACTGGAATTGTTTCAGTCCCGAAACTGGGCCAGAAATCAGACGGGAAAATTAACTATATCGGTTTCGTCCAGAAATATGCAGAAGGACTAAAATCGTTGTGCATCCTGGAAATGATGCGACTGACTCATTTCCTGTGCATCGAAGACAGAACGACCCAGGAGCGCCGTCTCGGATCAAGGCCCCCACCCACGCATGACCCCCATCAAGCTGTACCATATTCCGGGTTATTTTTCAAACGGTTCAATGAAAACACAAAGGGAAAAGGCGGTAAGCTAGCGTATCAAACTTCACTCCGGAAGGGCAGCTCTTACCCCCCCCAAACCCAAAACACATACACACAAAACTGAAACGTTAACTCCCACGCTGATCAACGCACGTTGCTCTTTCAACCTCGAAGGCAGTCCAGATTTCATGGAGGTTTTACGGAGATCTCAAGATTTCATGGGGATTGGATTCCTTGCTATCCAAACTTGGCCGGATTAGCCAGCCACGCTAGCAAAGAATGCAACATCTGGCACCACTTGTCATGACAGTGAATACTAATAAAATAAAATGGAATTAATGGTCTTGGCATTGGGCGGCAAACCTTTGGACGGGCGTAATCTCAGCTGTGTTATGATACGAACACAGATGAGGACTACCTTCATGGGGCCCCATCGTGGCCTGGGGCAAGTGAGAAGTTACCTTCAAATCAATTCACAGTATTGAGGACCTGGTATTAAAGGATTCATGCACCATGGAATAGCCCTCTTGGAGCTCAGGCAGGGATGAAAGCATAAAAACACAGCTTTCATGTAACCTGCTCCATTTGTCTCTTACAGGAATTAGTAAACACGCACAAAATCACTACCAGGTGCCAGCCTCAAGCACTAAACCCGGAGAGGATTTGACCAGGGGGCAGCTCAAAACACTCGGCTTTGCAATTCTGCACTAAATCAACCTCAGGATTCCATAACATGTTACCAGAATTCCAAAACGATTTGAGTGCGTTTCGTCGGTATGCAAATCTTTACACCCTGCATGGTTCAATGCATAGAAAATATGTTCTGAGTTGATCTGTACTTTTCTAAACGGACGGTTTTTCAGAGGTTCTAGCACAGGGGTCTCCAGACTTTTCAATACGAGGGCTGCCTCGTATATTTTGCAGATTTTTTGAGGACTGGAAAAAAAAGCAGTTTTATAAATAAATGAATGAAATTTGAATGAATGAAAAACTTTTACTTGGATCTTTTTTGTAATAAGCATGATAGGATGCACAACCATAGAGAAATATGACATTTACAAAGGAAAAATGCCATGCTTAAACTGAGAATTGATATGTAACTAGAAATATCAAATATTTTAAGTTTCAGCGGGCCAGATAAAATCTTGGGGCAGGCTAGATTTGGCCCCTGGGCCTAGTTTGGAGCTTCCTGGTCCAGCAGATGCTCTAAGGCCTCCAAAGCCCTTGATGCCTATTATACAGAATCTCTACCAACAGTTAAGATTGTTTTTAAGATATCCCTTGCCTTAGAAATGGGACGCGGTGGCGCAGCAGGTTAAACCGCTGCTGTTGGGCTTTCCGACCGGAAGGTTAGGAGTTCAAGACTGCGTGACGGAGTGAGCTCCCGTTGCTTGTCCCAGCTCCTGCCAACCTAGCAGTTCGAAAGCACCTGCATGCAAGTAGATAAATAGGGAACACTTCGGTGGGAAGGGAACGGCGTTCCATGCGCTATGGGGTACAGTCATGCCGGCCACATGATCACGGAAGCTTGTCCTCGGACAAAATGCCAGCTCTGCAGGCTTAGAAACGGAGCTGAGCACCGCCCCCTACAGTCGGTCACGACCAGACCATTCGGTCGTGGGGAAACCTTTACCTTGCCTTAGAAGACCCACCAAAGTACAACTCCAATATCGTGAGAGGAAGAGGTCAAGAAAGGATTAAAATGATATAAAACCAGATTAAAGCAGCTTCAGGTGCTAAAGTTTTGTTCCACGTTGAGCGATAATCTATTCCTACTATATTATGCTCAACAACTATTGGTCAAGGGCTATCACTGTCTAATCCAGTGGTTCCCAAACTGTGAGTAGGGAGCCATGGAGACCAGCCAGGGGAGCTGCGGAATCCTTGCAAAAACTGTGCCACCCTATACAATGTATAGCCCTAATGGGGAGCCACGGCTAATTACCAGTAGGTCAAGGGAACTGCCAATCAAAAACACTTGGAAACCATTGGTCTAATGCAGCAGTACCCAAAGTGGTGGGTCGCAATCCACCATTGTATACCTAAACTGGGCCATGACCCCTTAAGGGGACTGGCCCTGTAATGGGTGCCCTGACGGTGCTGCAGCAATTGCAGTGCTGTGAGCACCCAGGGGTTTGTTCCCTTACCTGGGTTGTTGAGGCGGCCTCCTGCAGGGTTGGGGAGGTCTGCAGGCTCTCCACCAGTCTCCCCGATGCAGCAAAAAGCCCCAATTTGCACTTGGAAGTGGACTTCCGGTTTTTGCACAAAAACCAAGTGTTTGCTCCGCCCCTGCAAACATTCACTCACAGTCCCTCAGCCCAAGTAGGACTTTGGGAACTGCTGGTCCAATGTATTATTAAATCAACAGACATTAGCATGGTAGTCAGTAAAACCTATCAGATAACACGTCAAATGAACTTCCATTTGGTCATAGAGGACAAATCTGTACACTTTGGGAGTGGCTGGCCTCAAAACAGATCTTCCAGCAGTCAGCCCCTGGCACCTTCACCACTCATATCCTGGCCCACCAGCAAGCCAGAATGATTTAAAGCTTCTGGGGTCAAGAAGCCAGGGGTCCCTTTGAGGGTGCAAAGACAGACTGAGCCTCGCCAGCTGATGTCAGTCTGACTGTGGTCAGCTACGATAAGTCTAGCTTTTTCAAACCACTGAATCTAAGCCAGCCTGAGCAACTTTGAAGGAGTAGCAAGATTGCAGAGGTGGATCTAAGGGGGGGGCAAATCTGTAAGTTTTGCAAGAAGCCTTACCCTGTCATGTAAATCCCTCCTCTCCCTTGCTGCTGTAGACAGTAAGCAACGCCAAGATGTTGCTGTTCCCTGTGAGGATTGGCTAGAACAGTGCAGGAGAGGAGTGTTTTCCACTGCAAGGTAAGGCTTCTTGCAAAACTTACAGATTTGCCCCCCCTTAGATCCGCCTCTGCAAGATTGACTCACTTTGCCCAGCCATTCCACATCTCTGCTTGACGGACTCCCTTGGTAGTTGGCATCAACCCGGCGCTGCCTGGGCTTTCAGCCTCTGAGTTCAATCTGGTGTCTGACCAGTAGTGTCATCTTACCGGTACGCTGGGCGGTACGCTTACCGCTGCAGTGGGCGGGCTTTTGCCATTACGCAACGGAATGCAGCGAGCGCGCTGCCGATCACCCAGAAGACCCGCCCAGCGTACCGGTAAGATGACACTACTGTGTCTGACCCTGGTCTTTCTGCCTCCCAAGACCTGTCTTGCCTTTCCTACTGCACTTCCGTTGCCAGTTTGCAATTGTAAAGAAGTGGCAATGGAGGTTGGCAGATGGGGAGAATGGGGAGAAATTGTGGGGGGGACCATTTCAACTACAGCAGTGGTTCCCATACTTCTCCCCGGAAATTGGGAACCCTGGAAGTGTTTGCATGGGCGCTGGGGGGAGAGCAGCAACACAGTCTCCACGATCGTGCTGCTGCTGCTGCTGGGCGGTGGGGGGATTTTTCAGCTTACCTGGGGGTTGCTATGGCTCTCTGGAGGGTCTGGGGAGCTTGTGACCCCCTCTGCGGCCCTCCCAGAGGTCTGAAAATCTTGTAAAAAGTAAACAAACAAACCACTTCCAGTTTTTGGCCTGAACCAAGAAGTGGTTTTTAAAAACTTTTTACAAGATTTTCAGGCCTCTGGGAGGGCCGCAGAGGAGGCTGCAGACACCCCAGATCCCCCAGAGAGCCACAGCAACCCCCAGGTAAGCAGAAAATATTCCCTTCCCTGCCGCCCAGAAGCAACACAGTTGTGGTGACCGTGCTGCTGCTGATTGCTGGGCCATTCCCCTTAAAGGGGAAATGCCCTTTTTTGATTCCCCTGGTGGATTGTGACCCACTCGTTTGGGAACTACTAAACTACAGTATTATAGTCAAGGTGGACATTACAAGTTGCATTCTCAAGAAAGTTAGACTCACCTTGCTAGTCATGACGAGGCAGAGCTGCTGAAACCAATAAGACAAGTGAATCGTGATCAATTTCATTAATTCTCCTGAATCTTAGGAATCTTTCAATCCAATCCAATGGCATTTTGAGATGATGTGGAAGACAATACCTAAAACATATTGGGCAACAAAGTGTCTTCTCTGCATTTTGGACATTTCCTCCCCTTTCATTCCTGCATTTGGTGCCTTTCCTTCGTCCTCCATGTGCACACACATTCACCAGGAGTGGTGAAGAAAGAAGCTCTTTTTATACATTATTTCCATTTCATGACTGTGCTGGCCTGAATTTGATAGACAGCTCATGTTTGGAAGGGAGGATCTATGGCAGAGGCTGTTTGCTTGGCTTCAGCGCTAAAGAAATGCCTACAGTTGACTGAGCCCCTGAAAATAGGTGTTTATAACAAATGCTGACAGATGGAATTATAGCCATGTCCCCGAAATGCTCTACGGAAGGCGTGTGAATCGCAAAACAAAAAAAGCCCCCTCGAAATGAACTTCTCTTTCGAGAAGCCCAATGAGAGGAAATTGGAAGGAAGAAGAAGAGTTAGTCACAGGCTTGCAAAATTCTGGCCATTATCTCCATAGAAACAAAACTGGAAAATAGACATAGGCATGGTGAAAAAAGCAGCACACTTTTGCTGCATGCAACTCACTGAGATTTTTAATCTTGTCGTAAGACCCTTAAGTAGGTCATTGCAAGCTTAAAGAATTTTGACAGTAAGCAAAGAATGATGGCTAATGTCATGCAAATCACCTTGCTAGGAAAGTTTGGTGTTTTTTTTTTTCTCCTCTTGACTGGGGCCAGACCTCAGTTTGAGAAGGAAGCCAAACCTCTAAGAGAGGGAATATTTATGGGAGGAAAAAACTTGAGAGATAAAAACTGGCAACTTACTCCTGTGGCTTCCAAGACATTTGCCACACAGAAGGTCATTTCCTATTTATTTTGCCTCTCAGCAGTGATTTATTACTGCTTCATATTAGCATGAATGTGCCAATTACAAGGCACTTAAAGATAGTGAATAAATATATTTATACCCTGATGCTGGCTGAATGTACTGATATGATCCTTGTAAACTCTTTGGAAGAAAAGGATTGCTTAGGTTTCTGTTTTTCTTTAATTTTTTAAAAATGCAATTCCCCTTACAACACTCCCAATGTGTGATGTGTATTCAATACACAGACTGGGAGGGAAATGCAAGAGTCAGGTCAATACAGGTGTACCCCGGTATCTGCTGGTTTGGTATCCACAGTTTCAGTTATCCACGGACAGAGGCAGATCTAAGGGAGGGCAGGGCTCTAAGTTTTGCAAGGAGCCTCACCTTGCAGTGGAAATCACGCCTCTCCCGCACCATTTTAGCCAATCCTCACAGGGAAAAGCAACATCTTGGCGTTGCTTACTGGCTACAGCAGCAAGGGAGAGGAGGGATTTACATGACAGGGTAAGGCTCCTTGCAACACTTAGAGCTCTGCCCTCCCTGTAGATCCGCCTCTGTCCACAGATACCATAGTTACCAGGATGCCTATTAAAAAGATTGGGGAACTTGAAACAAATCTCTTTTTTTTTTTACCTTGTCGCAGCAAAACCACTGATGCTTCCCTATCGTTAAAAAGGCGCCCCCAGTATCCACGGTTTCAGGTACCCATGATGGGGTCTGGAATGGAACCCTAGCAGATATCAGGGCATGCCTGTACCTACTAACCAGAAAGCGTTCCAGTCCTGAACGCTTCTCCACCAGTAGTGAAGATGATTACCAGGTACAGGGTAAGTTTACCACACAATCTCTCCTGCACATCACATCCAAGTGTCCATCACATTTTCAGTGCCTTTTGGGTGCTCTTAATTGTGCATATGCCATATGGCAGTATCCTCAAGGTAAATCGTACTTAGGACACACCGGAATGCTGGAGAAAGGATTTCCAGTCTACACTTCATCCAGTCATTGAAGTTATCTCCACTGGACGCCTGGATGCCTGAAGCCTAACGGCGCGTTAGGGCGCCTGTTTTCCACGGAAGAGATCTTTCTCACTCCCAGGACTCTCACTCTAAGGTGGCAGGGGGCTGGAGCTCACCATGGGGCAAGGGGTCATTCGTCTCATTACCCCCACGGTAAGCACAGGCAGCCAGATGGGACTGCTCAGACCTGGGCCTGCAAAATAGCTGGTGCAAGCTGCCCACAGTGGCCCAAATCGGGCCACTGTGGTCTGGGACAGGGTGTTGGATCCAGTATAACTTCTGGATCCCAGCTCCTCCACCTCCCCAAGCCTCCCCCCCCCGTGGGACTGCCTTCCCTCTGGCCCATTCCACCCGCCCTCCAGAAACCTGCCACTAGCAATGTTTGTGTATTGGGATTGCAGTTGGCAGTAAGGGGCTTCAACGCTACCCCTCCAGGGTGGCTGCTATTGACTAAAAAAACAAACAAACCCTCAGCCCATCTAGTTAATAGTGCTTCGAACACGGTGCATTATTTGGCTTCTAGTTCTAGAATGAAGCCTTGGGAGAAGTGTGCAATGTGAATTTGCACCAAACCAGATGGAATTCTAACGATTGTGAATTGTGTCACAGCTCCAAGCTCACCAAAAGAATGAAATACTAATTGAATCGTTAAAATAATTTTTTAAAAAAATTTAAAGTAGACTGACATTTTCAAAGTATTTATATTAACCATTTTCAGAGGTGCTGTTTGTGAGGGATGCTTGGGGTCTGAAAATGCTCTTCACAACCAAGAAACACTTATTCAGATATGGATTTTCTTCTCCAAATATCACCTTCACATCATGTTCTTAACCATTATTCAATCACATACATTCACACACATTCTGTTTCCATTCTGATTTTTTTGGTTTTTGTATTTAATGTAGTATTTCCAAAATGTAACTTGTAAGATTTCTTCCTTCATAGAGTTCAATTTTGGAACATTTTTTTTTTGTTTAATCTCTGAAAGGCTTCAGGTTCCTCTATGCAATGGGACAGCAGACTCCATTTCCTATCTAGGTCAAGGCTGTCGCTTATGAATGATCACAACCAAGGTCAAAATCAAAGGCAACTGAAGTCAGAAAGGAAACTGCAGTTTAAATATTTCTAGGAAAAGACAGCATTGTGCAAAGGACTGTTGATGCTACAAAACCGACAAGAGAAAGCAGCAGGCCCAAGAAGTTGCTGCTCCACAAAACGGATTTAGGGCCATCATTGCCTGGTGGTTCTCAACGTTTTTCAACTGGTGGCTCTCTTGACCTACTGGGCCATTGGCCAAGGTTCCCCATTAAGGGTACAATCCTGTACATTAGGAACATGGTGGCGCTGCGGGTTATGTAAGGAGGTTACAACTCATCATTGCCTATAGTCCACGATGGACTTTTCTTCCAGAAATCCATCCAATCCCCTCTTAAAGGCATCTAGACCAGATGCCATCACCACCACCTGTGGCAAAGAGTTCCACAGATTAACTACCTGATAAGAACATAAGAAGAGCCCTGCTGGATCAGGCCCAAGGCCCATCTAGTCCAGCTTCCTGTATCTCACAGCAGCCCTACCAGGTGCCCCAGGGAGGCATGAGACGACAAGATGCTTGGATCCTGTTGCCACTCCCTTGCAGCCAGTACTCTGAAGTAGCCTACTACTAATGTATAGGTTAAACCGTTGCTGCTGAGCTTGCTGACCAGAAGGTTGGCAGTTCAAGACAGTGCGATGGACTGGACTCCCGTCACTTGTCCCAGCTCCTGCCAACCTAGCAGTTTGAAAGCACATAAAAATGCAAGTAGATAAATAGGGACGACTCCGGTGGGAAAGTAATGGTGTTCCATGCGCCTTGGTGTATAGTCATGACCACATGACCATGGAAACTTGTCATGAGAATTCCGTGGTTCCCTTGACTGGTTTCCACAACAATGGTTCTGTTTTAAAGCAGGCTCAGTCTCCATGCTGCAAGCATTACTAGCGGATTCTTGGGAATCTACTGGATATCGACTCTTCATTCGGAGGCTCACTAGTATTGGTCTCTCTCCCCATTTATTGGGTAATTGTGGTATGTTAAGAGCCAGGCAGATTGTTATTCAAAGGTTAAAAGATATTGAAAGCCAGGAGCTCTTAACTGATGCCAACAAGACGTGCTCGCCACTTAAATTCCATCTATCTTGTGTGACAGGCCAACCCCCTGCCTATCTAACATTACTGCACGATCCTAATCTTAGACGAGCTCTATCCCTGGCGCGTTGTAACGTATTTCCCTCATATCAACTTGAGGCTAAATTTACCAGTACTCAGCAGCTCTCTCCTATATGTCAATGCCCAATGGGGGTAGTAGATTCCTTGTATCATACTTTTTTATATTGCCCCCTTTATGAAGATATTAGATTGAAACATCTAATTCCACTTATGGGACATTTATCTGGTCTTTCGGATGACCATTTGGTAACGTTTTTACTTGACTCCCGTTCTATGTCTGCTTTAACACAAGTTTCCTCCTTTCTAAGAGATGTATTATTCAGATGTAGTCGTTCCAAGAACATGGTTTTTATGACCAATTGAAGGCTTTGATTAAATTTTACTGCTTTTTTAATGTATTTTCTTTTTATATAATGCCAATAAAGGTGATTGTGATTGATTGTGACTGGTTTCCACAACCCCGCAGGAAGCCACAGCTGACAGTTTGGGAACCACTGACGCAAAGGCCCCACTCCCACTGTGGGCTAGTTTGTACATAATACCAAACCATAGTTTTGTCTTACACACACACAAGGTCCAGGCATGTGCACCCTGCCCTCTCGACGTCTCTCATGTGCTTTGCTTTAACGAGCTATAACTGTCTGCGCGGCAACCACAGATTGCCATTACAAACCAGCACACCAGGGTTCACATGACCACTCCAGACACCACCTGGGACAATCAACCACCATATGCTTAGAACGTAATAAAATGGAAAGTGAAACAATTCACATCCTCCCGAATTTTGCGAGATGAATTAAAAACACGATTCCCCATTCACTCAGGCTGCCAAAAACTACTTAACTGGGCTGGCGTTTGTTATCTCTTGATCATGCACATTACTTGCTGTGCTCACATCACACACTGGAATATTATGCCAGTCGTACATGCTACCTCCACACTGCAATAATTTTGGGTGGCATCTTCCTAGAAATAGTTTGTCCTGGCCCCAGCACACCTTGGTCTCTTGATCCAATCTTTTCAGATTGGGAGCCCTTTGGGGACAGGGAGCCATTTAACTTCCTTATTACTATTTGCCTGTAAACCGCTTTGTGAACTTTGTGTTGAAAAGCGGCATATAAATACTGTTGACTGACTGATCCCAGGATACGAATGAGCCCTCAACACATTGGAAATGCTACAACAGTTGGCTCCAATTAGACGCTGGATGCAAAAAACCAGTGCCCATAAATCAGTCAGTCAGTCAGTCAGTCAGTCAACAGGTACTTATATACCGCTTTTCAACACAAAATTCACAAAGTGGTTTACAGGCAAATGGTAATAATAAAGTTATTAAATGGTTCTTTATATTTATTATATAACCATTAATAAATGGTTCTTTATATTTTGCTAATCTCCTTGTCATGAATTGAAGACTCACCATTGAAGCTGCCATTTTGCAGGTCCAGAAGGAATAGGCAATCTCTGGTCAGTCCTGTGTTTTTGGTCTTGCTTACTGGCCAAAAATGTGGGCACGTATTTTGTTGAAGTTAATCCCTGATGTCTTGTCAGAACCAGTGTTGTCATGCTACCGGTACGCTGGGCAGGAGGAATGGGTGAGCGGCAGCCCGCCCGCGTCACGCTCCGTTTCACCGAAACGGACGGCGAAACGGAGCTGCCGCTCACCTGTTCCTCCTGCCCAGTGTACTGGTAGCATGACACCGCTGGTCAGAACCCATTCAGTTAAGTGGCAAAGAAACCTAAGAAGTATACCTGAAATCATTGCCTATTTCGCTGTCCACTATGATTACCCTTCTACTATTCCTTTCCCCTTCTTCTGCGGCAGTGGCATACCAAGATCATTTGGCACCCAGAGCACGAACATTTTTGACACACACACCTGTGTCAAAATTACTTTCAGTAACAGTCATACCATGAAACAAATAATAATTATGGCCAGAGAAGCAGCACAGACAGTGCTTTAATTTAACTCTGTGTGTGTGTGTGTGTGTGTGTGTGTGTGTGTGTGTGTGTGTGTGT
>JAJKFI010000097.1:3353162-3409316 GCA_029204185.1 Lerista edwardsae
TGTGTGTGTGTGTGTGTGTGTGTGTGTGTGTGTGTGTGTGTGTGTGTACACACACACAGACAAACACACACACAGAACAAGTTCTCATTATCTTCAGATCTGGCATCCATGGATTTCAACATCCATGGATCCCAAAATACTGTCCTGGAAGGACCCACCTGGACCCTCCAAACTGGGCTCCGGGCAGGTACGGAGGGTTTTCTGAGCTCCAAAGAGACAACCAGCTTCCCCAGGCCTCACAATGCCTTGAAAAGCAATAAAAACATCACTTCCGGTTTTTGTTGAAAACCGAAAGTCGGGTGTGCTTTTTTGCCCATTTCCGGCATTCTGTGGCCTGCAGAGCCCAAGCACAGTTGCAGTGCCCACCTCTGGTTGGGTTCGGGGGTGCGGTGGGGGCTGGAAAACTGCAGATTTCTAGCATCTGTGGTTTTCCTTATCCAGTGTGGTTTCTAGAATGGAAACTTGTGGGCTGCTGCAGCCAGTGCTGACCCAAACCCAGCTGCAGCCGGGGTTTCTCCATTGCTGCCCCCAACGTGGGGAGGGGGGGGCTCTCGGACACTTTCCTGCAGCCTGACACCTGGAGACTCCAGCCACACACTTTGTATGCTGCCACACTGCCATCTTCCAAATGTCTGTTTTTAGACGGTGAGCTGTGGTGGAGCAGCTTGTCCCCTCACCTGCTGTAAAACACCAGGTACGCTGTCGGCACTAGAAAATGAAATTCATCACCACAATTTGCTAGTAAGTGTTACACCAGAATAAATAAATCTAACAGGCAGTGTAGTAACTCGTCACGACCACAGCAAACCAACCAGAATTTTAATTCATCTGGCTGGTGGAACAAATATTTTCGGTCCGACAAGAACAGTTCCATTAAAAAAAAAAAAAAAAGATAGCACTTTCTTGAAAGCTAATTACAAGCTATTTCTTCTATCACAACAAACTAAGCAATCAACATGAGCATCCTTCTGGGGTTTAAATCTTGCCAGAAGAGGTAAATTAAAAAAGAAAGAAACCCTATGCGAGGATGTAGGGCAGTATTCTAGGTCAGTATGCCAAAAGGAGCAGAAGAACATCAGAGGCTGGACAACAGTGGTACTGTAATCTCACTGTTTGCCAGTGGGTGTTGCTATGGTTACAGAGCTCATTAAGGGGGTGAGATCGGAAAGCAGTCCTTTTTCAACAAGTGGATATCACAGGGACGAAACAATGCAATCTATCCGTTGGGATTCATTTGCACCAATCAAGGCGCTACTTGGTTCCATCATGGACATGCAGAAAAGACGCAGAAGTCACCCGCATCAACACGGCATTCTTTCTTTGTTTAAGTCACTCTTCCTGCCACAACAGCATCTCCATCCAGAACCAATTTTGGGGGTTTGCACGTAGCAATGTGCAAGAATGCCCTGCTCATCACTTGGGCATCTGCCCCCCCCAGCAGCAAGCGCTCATTTGACCCAGCCCACCACCCCACCCCATCAAGCGTTTTATTCACATTCCCAGTAAGAAGCACAAAACATAATTTGGCATGTGATTCTCAAACAGCTGCTGCCGAAGTGGCTTATTTTCTCGACTCTGCCTGTCATGAACAGCAGGGAAACAGGTCCGGCTTGGCTCCATTTTGAGGCCCATGCCTGTCTTTCCTCCTCCCCCTGGGACCCTGGCAGTAAGAAAATTTCCCCCTGGAGGCTGTTTTGTCTTGCTACCAGCCGACGCAAGATAGAGGGGACTCTAGCAGGAAAACCTCCCAAGGACATCTCTGTACCAGCTGTTTTGCCTCTGGCCGACAAGGGGGGCTGGGAAAACGCGCGGGGGGGGGAGTAAGAACAAAGACTCAGACTTTTGAGTCTTGGGAGGAGAGACCATCTTGCCCTCATCACACCTGGTCCTATCTTCTGCTGGGTGAGTGATAGGTAGAGTGTAGGAGATAGGTGTTTTCTCATTTTGCATTAAGCATCATGTAGTTAAGCCATGCTTTGGCCTGCTTTGAAAGGCCTTATTAAGCCTCTATGCTGTAACCTGTAGTTTTAATAAATCATTAAATTTTTTGCTCCATGGTGTGCCTCGTGTGCTGGGAGCGGGGGTTAGCTGAATCCAGACTTGACGCTGTGCTACACTACTGGTTGGGCTAAGGAATGCCTCCGGGGCCACTGGAGGTTGCTGGTGGCCAGGAGGGGTCATCATCCCACGATCCCTGGGGGCAGTCTGGAAGGGTATCGGGTATCGTGATACTGCCCTCCTCCCAAAGAACGGAATTTATATCACGGAAGGCTGTTTGGCTGACTGCTGTTTCCAGCTTTCAAGGCAAACAGGTTGGGAAAGCAAGGCGAAGGATGATCATTCCGGGCTTTGTCATCCAGATGGATGCCCCACATTCTCTCACCTGTCCCCTGGTACACAAATTGCTTTATTTCTGAAAGACAGCTCTGGCAGAGAGCTCTATAGTTAAAGGTCAAGAGATAAAAATCTGGGAAACGGCACTCCCTAGCTGGAAAACGTCCAGTATAATATGCCTGCCTCAGGCTAGGACAGTGGCTCCCAAACTGTGGGTCAGGACCCAACAGTGGGTCGCAAGCCAATTTCAGGTGGGCTGCGACGCACCTAGAGCAGCCATACTGAAAATATGGGAAGATGGGATGCTGGAAAGGGGGAGGGCTGTGCGGTTGTTTTGCTTGGGTCAAGGATGTAAATAGGGTTGTTTTTCTTTCTGATTCTTTTCTTTTCTACTGTAAAATAACTGAGAAATGGCCTGTGAATACAGAATACTGCTGTATTCTCAGGAAAGCGGCAGGCTCTGGCATCACCAAGATAGCACTTCTGGCCATGACATCACTTCTGGTGGGTCCCGGACAGATCGCCATTCTCAAAAGTGGGTCCCGGTGCTTAACGTTTTGCAAGCCATTGATGTGTAGGGTTACAGCCCGAATCGGGAGCTGGAGTCAATGGCCCAGTAGGTCAAGGGAAACGACAGTCAGAAAAGCTTGGGAATGGGCCGCCTAGGAGAATTTTTGCCCTTGTGACCAGCGGTGTTATGCGGCCGGAACGCTGGGCGGGACAGCCGGGCGATCGACAGCCCGCCTGTTGCGTTCCCCAGCGTTACGCCGTTTGCGTAACCAATTACACCGCTTGCGTACGGTACGCAAACGGCGTAACGCTGGGGAATGCAACGAGCGGGCTGTCGATCACCCGGATGTCCCGCCCAGTGTTCCGGCCGCATAACACCGCTGCTTGTGACAGAAGCAGAAGCAGACAGCTCAACTCCTCAGTGGTACAAGCTGCAGCATGCTGAGCTCCATCAAAGAAGGCTCAGATCCAAGAGGAACCTGCCCGGCTGGGCAGGTCTGCCCTTTTGCAACGATCTCTTCACTCCCTGCCTTTCTACTCCATTACTTGTGGATGCTCCTCAACAAGAAGCAAAGCTGTTTCTGTGGTGGACTCCATTCTTGGGTTCTCCAAAGAGCAGGCACAGCAGCGTTTCTTGGGACCCAACCAGCGATGGGATCTACAAATGAACAAGGGGAACGCTGGGCGGGACTTACACGGGGCTTCCGCGTGATTGGCTGCCCATCTGTAGCATTCCGCAGTTGTCCTGGCTTCGGGGGGGGCTGCCTCCGGTTAGCGCGGCCCCCCGCTGCTCACCCAGGCACCCGGCATGACCCTCACCTGTCCCCCGCGGTGAGCAGGAGCCCCCCCCCAAGGCCAGGGCAGCCGCGGAATGCTACGGACAGGCTGCCACTCAAGCGGAAGTCCCGCCTACGTCCCGCCCAGCGTTCCCCTTGTTCATTTGTAGATCCCATCGCTGGACCCAACCCTATCCAACTCTCCAGGGCCGATGCGGCCCCAATGCAGACTCGGAGTAAGGGGTCAAGTGTTCCCTTACCTGGAGGAAGCATCCCTGGTTGCCCCCTCCCTCTGCAAGACGCAGCACGTGCCCCCTTGGCATGGCTGCCTCAGAGCTGGGAAGCTGGATAGGGCTGGGCCCTTCGTCGGCTTGCTTGGTTTTCTTACAGAGCAATCCTAACCCATGCAGGAACAGGCAGGACGGCCTGGGCTGTATCCAAGCGCAGGTAAGAGCAGTGCTAGGGCTCACCACCGGGAAAGGGGGATGTTTCCGCTGCCTCAGGGTTAGCCCCAGCCGGGCCGCACCCGCTGTTTAGGGGATCCGCACCCGCTGTTTAGGGGATGGGGGCCTAACAGCTGGATCCAGGCTCCTCCCCCCTCCCTGGACCGCCCTGTCCACAAAACACCCTCTCCCTGCCCCCCACCGTTCCCCCTGCCCAGAAAAGCTCCTTTAATTATTAATTAAAGTAATAATTATAATTATAAACAATTAAACTAATTATAAATTATTAGTAAATTATTTAACTAGACCCCTTAATTATTTAGAAATAATTTATAATAATTATAAATTATTATAAATTATTTAACTAGACCCTTTAATTATTTAGAAACTCCATTACAACTAATGATCTTCATCTGCTTTTATTGTGACTTGCTTTGGAAGCATTGTGGCTGAACGTTGGTCTCAAACCGAAAGTAACTCAAACCTTAATCTGCAAGCTGCTTGCTCCCAGATCTAATTAATATCTTGAAGCCTGACTTCTAGACATTTCCTTTTAGTTTGTTTTCCCAGTTTCCTATGTCCCAGCCAAAGCGTTACAGACATGCCCCAGTATCCACTGATTTGGTGTCCGCTGTTTCAGTTATCCACAAATGCCATGGACACTGGGGACACTATTAAAAAGACAGGGGAACATTTTAAACAAATCTCTTCTTTTACTCTGTTGCAGCAAAACCACTGATCTTTAAAAAGGGGTCCCCAGTATCCACAGTGGAGTCTGGAACAGAACCCCAGCGGATACCAGGGCATGCCTGTACTCTTCATTTGCACATTGGGAGAGTTAAAACAGATAAAAGGAAATACTTTTTAACCGAGCGGGTAATTACGCTGTGGAACTGCTTGCCACAGGAGCTGGTGATGGCATCTGGCCTAGGTGCCTTTAAAGGGGGATTGAACAGATTTCTGGAGGTAAAGTCCATCGTGGGCTATAGGCCACGATGGGTTGTGCAACCTCCTTACGTTAGTAGTAGGCTACTTTTGAATGCCAGGTGCAAGGCAGTGGCAACAGGATGCAGGCATCCTGTTGTCTCCTAGGTTCTCTGAGGTATCTGGTGGGCCCCTGTGAGATACAGGAAGCTGGACTAGAAGGGCCTTGGCCTGATCCAGCGTGGCTCTTCTTATGTTCTTATGCCTTTCCATATAATACTGCTCACTCATCCCCCTATGTGTCTCCACATGTGGGACCCCCTTGTGTACACCCTATTCTCTTTGATCTCATATTTTCTTTCTTATGTACTATTAAAAACAATTCTTAGTTTTGGACAAGACCAGATACAAAACCCAGACAGAGGTTCGAGGGCAAGAAGGAAGCCACAAAATTCGGTTTGGGATTCGCTTTCCGCTTAAGTAGTGGTTGGGGCGTAGGCAGCGGCGGCATTCAGCTGGTATGCTGGGCGTGGCAGGGCGGCGGGCAGGAAAGCGGCAGAACGTGCCGTTATGCAACGGGCGGACTGCCGCTCAAAGGTAAGTCCCGCCCAGCGTACCAGCTGAATGCCAACGCTGGGCGTAGGGATGAATGGACAGAAAGGTGCCGTGCAAACCCAACTTTATACAAAAATGGCACATACTACAGGCAAGATCAGAAGAGGACAGCAGCTCCCCTACAAACTGGCAAGTCAGCGGAACACCCAAGGCAATTCCCAGGCAGCCAAGCTCATCCATGCATATTGATGCTTTATCTGGTCAGGACACAAAATGGAACTACGGCCCGTCCATGTGATCCATGGGTTCGGCATCTGCGGGTTTGCAGATCCTTTGATTCCAACCTGCTGTACCAACCAACCAAGGCCTCAGCACACCTCTTAAGGGCATTTAAACGTCACTTTGGTTTTGCCGAAAACCAGCTGTCACAGGCTTTGTTTTTTGTTTCATTATTTCAACTGTCGTTCTGGGCAGTTGTGTGGGGCTTCTGTGGGGCTCAGAAGAGCCTCAGAGGTGAGGCGAGCTCAGCTCCCCTTGCCTCAGAAGGTTCTAAAGGGCCCCCCCCCAACATGCAAATTTCTGTATCCGTGGGGTTCCTTATCTGGGGGATATACCAAGGAGGCCCCAATTCGGGCAGCTGCTGTGCACATTCACCTGTGCCTGCAAATCAGCAAGCGCAGATCCGAGCAGCCACATAGGGCTGGCTGGGGTTTACCTGTGTGCAAGGGGAAAACCTCCCATTGCCCTGCCCTGTGCTGCTGCCGTCTCCTACTGGGCTTAGGATACAGCCCTGCTGTGCCGGCCTTGCTATGCCAGAGCTGCTTAGGGTTGGTAAAGGTAAAGGTTTCCCCACGACCGGATGGTCTAGTCGTGACCGACTGTAGGGGGCGGTGCTCATCTCCGCTTCAATGCCTGTAGAGCCAGCGTTTTGTCCGAGGACAAGCCTCCATGGTCATGTGGCCGGCATGACTCTACGCCGTAGCGCATGGAACGCCCTTCCCTTCCCACCGAAGTGGTCCCTATTTATCTACTCGCATTTAGGTGCTTTCGAACTGCTAGGTTGGCAGGAGCTGGGACAAGCAATGGGAGCTCACTCCGTCGCACAGTCTTGAACTCCCAACCTTGCAGTCGAAAGCCCAGCAACAGCGTATTAACTCGCTGCGCCACCACGTCCCTTGCTTAGGATTGGGCTGTCCTTTAAATGCTTATAAATACCAAAAATATATTTTAAAAACAGGATGGATAGATGATCTCATCCTAGAAAAGGCATTCAGCCTTCTTCCCTATGCAGCAGGAAATACCCATTCTCAAACTGATCTGATGTGTCACATGATGTATCCTACATGGGCATTAAGAAATATGTCATCTCTTTAATGACGCATTAAGATGGGTCATATAAGGACTACTAAGAAAGTAGTCCTTTTTGTTCAGAACGAACGTTTATTCGCAGGTAGATGTATGCAGATTTTGTGAATTAGTCAGACGCACTTATACAATTAATTAATTAATCGTTTTAATTGGGCAACAGCCCTAGCATCCAGCGATTTTAATACCGATGGCTAACACAGAATATTTTCAAAAGATAACTCCTCAGGGAAGAAAAGGAGAATGACAAGTGTACAATAACAGGTCAAGAAAGCAGGTCACAGCTGGATCTCAAACCATTTTAAAAGAATGGAAAAAAAAAAAGTCTTGGCTCCCTGGCAGACCAAAAAGCCACCAGCACAACTTGTAAACATCAGCATTTTTGAAAATACAGCCACAGGATGTCTCGATTTCAAGTTGCACTTCTCCAAATAAATCCTGAAGTTACTAACTACTGGGCAAACATACAACCAGGCAAAGTTTTCTTTTTCTTAAAGTTCTAGTCATCCGAAGACTACCAAGTCAACTCTAAAACTCAGTCTATTCGTTCAGAAAGGGTTATTGCTGGTGGTCTCTGAACTTCAGTTTCCACAACATGCTAGATATCTAAATCAAAAACGTAGGATACGTTGGTTTGAAAGAGCAAGTGAGAAACTGAACCGAAACAACAGAAGCAGGAAGTAAAATGAAGAATATAAAGTAGACGCTTTGCCCAGAAAAAGCCTTAAAGTTCCTAATTAACCTAAAAAAAGTTAATTACTCATATTTAAAAGGTTTATACTTTTTTTTTTTTAAACCTACATTAATTTCTCTATTGGTAACATGACGCCTAGCAAAAGAAAAGGACACATGAGATCAGTTTGTGCTTTGGAGTTTAACAAAAACGGTCACAGGTGAAGTTAAGCCATTCTTTTTCAAGGTTTGTCACCTCTCTGTTTTTCCTTCTCACTGACAAAGGGACGGATCTAATATGAAACCAATGAAGCTTAAAGTTCAGCGTCTCTAATCCTGGAGGAGCGCCAGAAGCAAGTTTTGTCCACATTGCTTAAAAATACAAAAGATTATATTGACTCTGGTCTGTTCTACCTTTGATTCCATCTTTCTACGATGCATCATGCATCCATATAACATTTCCCTAATTTTCAACCCCCCATAACCAAAACACTATAAGGCAGGAGTTGGCAACCAATGGATACACATGAGCTACCAAGGAAGGCAGTATATAAATACTGACATCATCATCGTCATTATTAATCACTACTACTACTACTACTACTGCTACGTAACAAAATGACCAACTGCCAAAGATCTATTATGATGTATGAAGTAGTAAAAATCAGTTTTTTGCATCCTTTTAAAAAGCAGGTTAAGGATAAACTATGTTTGACATGAACAAATTTTATGTTTGTATTGTTGTTGGTTTATAAACTGGCTCCTTCCGTCTCCCCACTCCTGCCCTGCTGGGTCCATTCTTCCCCACTCCTCCAACCAGCGGGAAACCATCCCCTCCCCAGCAGGCTTGTTTTGAGGCTGCTGGCCAGCCCAGCCAGCTCTGCTTCTGGATTTGGCCCACTCCCGGCCTCTCGCAGGAGCGCAAGGGAGTCACTCCTTCCGGCTGTGCACCACCAACACGCCTTCCAGCTGACCAGCAGTGGCCGTGGCCACAGCCCTTTATCTTGCCATGCTGTTCCCAGCCAATCAGCTGTGGCTTCCCTTCCCAGGCAGCAGCCGATGTCCCGCCCCCCTCACCTCCCTGCTGGCGGGGTACCCACCGGCAGAGGGCAACAGCAAGCCAGCAAAAATGGCCCAGTAATGGCCAGTGATTGACAGGCTGAGGAAGGAGCCTGTCCTGATAAGGCATAGGAAATTTTTATTCATACCAATAACTTGGACATGTGAGATAATCCAGCACAGAAATTTTAATCCAAATCTGAGATGTTGTGGTTAATTAAAAAAAACACTGGTGATTTGTCATGGAAAAATCCCACTGCAGAAAATGGGGCATCGCCCACTCAATAAATTTGCATACATGAATGGTTTCACACACCAACATTGCAACAGAACATCCTGTGTCTACCCCTCTCCTTAAAGTTCCTTTCCCGATATGGTATGTTGCAACCATGGCGTATTGTTGGCATTAGTTAGGCCAGCAAAGTTCGGCTGGCACAAGGGACACAATAAAGTATGTTTGGACCACTCTTGGAGTCAGAGAAGACAGCACACAGACATGCGCCAACCTCCCTGACTCTGAGAGTGGTCCAAACATGCTTTACAGTGGCCCTTGTGCTGGCCAAACTTTGCTGGCCTAACTCCAGGTTAGGATTGCGCTCTCAGTCAATACGCAGGGGGGTCTGTCTGAAGGCCTGCAACAGAAGGAACACATCACAAAAGTGCACACTAGCAGCCAACAATCACCACTGCAAAATGTCACTGGCACAAGAGAGATCATGACAACCATCACTATCTTCCTAAGAACAGACTACAGTCGCTCCTCCTCACGGTTCCTGCATCTGCAGCTTACACTTCCTGATGACTTTTTTTGTGAATGTGCATGTTCTACCCCAAGTTCCGAAAAGTACAGCAAGAGGAAATGTGTGCACAACATGTTTCCTCCAGGCGCCAGAAATGATCAACAACTTCCTCAAATAGCAAGGAGGATAAAGATGAGGACAAAGAAAAAAGAAAGCTGGCATTGTCTAGCCTCATGTACTGAATGCTCTTACTGAATGAGAAATGAGGAGAAGAATAAACGTGCGAGGTGGACCAGTGTACACCTCCGACACATCACCTGTCTGCTTGCTGAAAGTCCAAGATCAAATCTTAACTCAAGTGGCAATCCTAACCTTTTTTTGTTGTAAGCCGCCTTGCATGCCTATGGGCAGAAAGGCGGGGTATTAAACAAACAAACAATCCTCGAGTTAGGCCAGCACAGTTAGGCCAGCAAAATTGGTCTGGCACAAGGGACACCGTAAAGTACGTTTCAACCACTCTCGGAGTCAGGGAGGATGGCGCACGCCTGTGTGCTGGTCACTCTGACTCTGAGAGTGGTCCAAACATACTTTATGGTGTCCCTTGTGCTGACCAAACAGTGCCAGCCTAAATCCAGGTTAGGACTGAGCCCTCAGTCACAAACTCTTCAGTTAATCTTAAGAAAGCTCTACCCTCTCTTGGCCTCCGTCACCCATTGCAATATGGGGAGCTGACAATTCTTTCACAGATGCTGTAAGAATTACTCAGATAATATGCAAGATGTGCTTTGAGGATCCAGGAGAAGTACATTAGAGTTTTTAAAAATTTCTCACAGATATCCCCCCTTTCTTCCACCATAAAACTTATGTGGGATTCCCAGCCAGGTATTGGCCAGACCTAGCCCTACGTAGCTTCAGCAAGGTAAGAACATAAGAAGAGCCCTGCTGGAACAGGCCAAAGGCCCATCTAGTTCATCTTCCTGTATCTCGCAGTGGCCCACCAGATGCCTCAGGGAGCACATGAGACAACAAGATGCCTGCATCCTGCGGCCATGCCCTTGCACTTGGCATTCTGTAGTAGCCTGCTACTAAGATAAGGAGGTTGCACAATCCATCATGGCCTATAGCCCACGATGGACTTTTCCTCCAGAAATCTGTCCAGTCCCCCTTTAAAGGCATCTAGGCCAGATGCCATCACCCCCTTCTGAGGCAATGAGTTCCCACTGGGTAAAAAAGTATTTCCTTTTATCTGTTCTCACTCTCCCAACACTCAATTTCAGTGGATGTTCCCTGGTTCTGGTTTTGTGAGAGAGGGAAAAGAACATCCCTCTATCGACTCGATCCCTCCCGTGCATAATTTTGTATGTCTCAATCATGTCCTCCAATCGGTTGCTCTAATCGATTCCTGACAGCTATACCCCGGAACCAACAGTATAGTGGACCTGCCTTATCCGCAGATTTCAGTATCTGCAGAACCGGGGCGGGGGCCCCCAAGTCTCCTTTTAAAACTACTAAAAAAGTAAAAATCAGTAAGAAAATTGCCTGCCTTACCTTTGTGCTGCAGCCTTGCAAACTGAACTGTTTGCCAAGCAATTGAATCTTCTGCACTCCTGTGAGCCACGCTGGGGTTGCACAATGCATCCTAGGGCAAATCAGGGCCAAGGGCAGCGGCGTCATGCAACCGGAACACTGGGCGGGAGGAACGGGCGAGCGGCAGCCCGCCCGTTGCGTACCACTCCTTATGGCCCTGGCCAAGGGGTTGTGCGACCCCTTGATGTGGCTTACAGGAAGGCAGAAGATTGCCCAGTCCTACCCAGGGCTGGCTCGCAGCAGGCACAGAGCAGGCCACGAGCAGGCTGGAGACCCGATAGCAACAGAGAAGCAAGGAAAGCAACGTTATAGGTACTTAACTGCTAAGGCGCTCCCTGGTCCCAATGGGCCAGATCAACGCCAGCTCCTTTGCAGGCATAAACCTGAGTAGCCCAAGGAGGCATGTCAAGGCCAGACTAGGATCATGTCAGGACCAGGCACAGAGTCTTGGCACTGCCACTGCCACCGAGATCCACCCACAGCTCGCCCTTGATATGCCCCCGGCCAGGCCCGATCCCCCTCCCCCTCCTCTCTGAACCACCCAATCCCCCCCCTTACCTGCTCCAGCACAGCATTAGCTTATCTCGTGCACATGGGGCCTCTGGCCACCTGCACTGGCAGACAAAAGTGCACAATAGCAGTGCGCCTTTTACGACACCACAGGGGCACTCACAGTGGTGAACCAAGCATTCCACCCCCATCATGGAGTTATTGTTTACATGGAGGAGCCATGACGTCACAGACTTGAAGCCATGGGTATAAGCTCAGATCATTGCCGCGAAGGAGGATTGCCGCCGCGGCGTCACGAATAAAAATCTCCCTGCCCGTGTGGTAAAGTTAATCTCAACGTCTTTAAGCATGCCTGCGTGTTCTGCATACGGGTGCGCGAATCGCTGTACGAAAAATGGGATTACTTTGCACAGGTAATTAAAATCACTGTGATTCATTGGTACTGGAAAATATTACTTCATAAAGTATGCAGCCCTGCACAAACTGAAGTAGATATGAAGAAATAAAATAAAAATTAAAAAAATTCCCCCCTCCTTTTTCCCCCCTTCCCGTTTACACATTTTTTTCCCGCCTTCCATTTTCTACTGTAATATTTTTGAAATTCCGAACATTAACAGAATTTGTTTTAGGGGGGGGGGATGAGTGTAGAAGTTTAAAAAAATACACTTAATAGCCTAGAAGTGAAAAAGAACTACTCTCCTATTGACAACTACTTGTGTTATACATTGAGAGATTTTAATGTAATTTTCCTACATATTTATCTGATTTTTGCCCACCCTCCCCCTTTTTTTCTTTCCTTCCCGTTCCCACTTTATTTTTGGTTGTGTAGAATTCAAAAAATAAGTCTGTCAAAGCAGTGCAATCCGAGTTTAAATAGACAGCAAGTGGCATTTCGTCCGGTATGTTCAGTAATATAATTCTGTGGAATTAAACCTTGGAATTGCATATTGAATCATAATTAGGTTACCAATGATGTTTCTCCATGATCACACGTTGTTATTTTCCTAAGTTTTTACTTCAGGAGTAAACAAATAAGTCCTAAACATCATGCGAAAACCCATTTGAAATGCTTGGAATCAGCATTGTTTGGGGTATATTTACGTCACCGCTAACCCTGCCCACTAGCTTCACTGTCTGCCCATTCAGATAACAACCAGGGCCGGGCCCTGACCCCCATAACTGCCCTCCCCATAGGACTGGGGTGTGACACAAAGGGAAGAAATGCTGTGAACGGGGGGGGGGGAGCCCCCAAAGCTGACTTTCTTGACGTCTTCCTTTCTGGACACTTGGCATTAGCGGTGTCAGGGACCTTTTGCTCTGAGATGCTAGGAAAAAACCCTCGGCTGACCATTAAGGAACTGCCACGTGTACTAAGGAAGGTGGAATGTCCTGCCAATTGAATGCCACACAGGGATCGTTCGGAGAAAGAAAGAAAAAAGCAACACTGAATAAAACTCCGAGAATTTCACACTCCCGGAACTCCACAAACCCTGAGGTAGGCTAACATTATGTGAATTTCATGCAACATTAACGTTCTGTAAGAGTGTCTCTGGCAGAACGTACACACATGGGGTAACATTTGCGCTGCTAAAGAAAGCATGAATGGAAGTTGCAATGACCATTCCTAAAACGTCCTGCCACCTTTAGACTCACACTAGAAACTGCAAGAGCAGCATCCCTAGTCATGGCCGCAGGCCCACATTCATGCCGTTTTTATGCGTATTGTGCCAATAACATGATGTGAACTGGTTGTAGCCTGCCAGCTCTTGCTACATTTTTCATGTTCTTTTGGGAATAATCCACCCAACTTTTATTTATCTTCCTCCGACAGAGGACTTGGAATCTGAAACACAGGCAGTGAATTCTGCTTGGGCATCGCTATTGAGAATGGCGAGTTTTGCGGGCGGCCACAACTTTTGCTGGTAGCAGTACGCAACTGGAATTACACAACCTCCTCTGCCCCGCCCCAGCCTCAGCTGTGGTTCTACTACGGTATCAATAAAGATTCGAACGATCTTGAGGTTACCGTGAGGCAATTCCAGACATTGGAATTAGGAAGCGATCCTAACCTGGATTAGGGACATGGTGGCGCTGCAGGTTAAACCGCTGAGCTGTTGAGCTTACTGACCGGAAGTTTGGCAGTTCGAGACCACGCAACAGAGTGAGCTCCCATCGCTTGACCCAGCTCCTGCCAACCTAGCAGTTCGAAAGCACGTAAAAATGCGAGCAGATAAATAGGGACCACTTCGGTGGGAAGGTAATGGCGTTCCGTGTGCCTCGGCTTATAGTCATGCCGGCCACATGACCACAGAAGCTTGTCCTTGGACAAAGGCCGGCTCTTCGGCTTAGAAACGGAGATAAGCACCGTCCCCTACGGTTGGTCATGACTAGACCATTCGGTCGTGGGGAAACCTTCCAGGAGTATTGCAAGGTCACAGGGGAGTGGGAAAGAGAAATGTTGTGATTTTCCCTTTCCTCCTGCAACAAGGCTTACTGTTCCAGGCTGACTAAAGCCCTGAAGTTGGAGTTTCGGAGTTGGGGATATGCTAAAGTGGAAGCCTTTCCCGATACAGTCATACATCAGTGGTTCTCAAACCTTTTAGCACTGGGACCCACTTTTTAGAATGACAATCTGTCTGGGACCCACCAGAAGTGATGCCATGGCCAGAAGTACCATCACTGTGACACCAGAGCCTGCTGTTTTGCTGAGAATGCAGCAAGAAGTTGAGTTTTTTCTCCGCCATTTTTCAAAAAAGTGAAGCAGAAAAGAGAAAAAAGTATATTTACAACTTTGACACGAGCAAAATAACCACAAAGCCCTCCCCCTTTCCAGTTTCCCATCTTCCCATATTTTCAATATGGCTGCTCCAGGTGCTTCACGACCCACCTGAAATTGGCTCGTGACCCACTGGTGGGTCCCAACCCACAGTTCGGCAACCACTGCTCTACATGATAGCCATGAGGTACCGACATAATTTAATCCAATGAAAATCTGGCCCATATGTATCTTTGCCATGCATGTCACTATACACAAAATAATTAAACAGGGAGGGAAGTGCTATTAAAACCAGACCAAAAAAACAGAATTTATTTGGTTGTTAAATTCACACCCATCAAGGGCCTTTGAGGCCGCTCTCATAAAAATAATAACACAAAATTAAATCATACTCATCATTAAACCATAAATTATGTATTTCATAATAAAACCAACTCAGTCACAAATCTGAACAGCCATAATGGGAAAAAAAACTTAGCTACCTAGCCAGCCTCTCCAAAAGCAAGGAGAATAAAAACAGATCTTGGCCAGTCTCGGAAAGAGCAAGAAGACAGCAGCCTGACAAGTTTCTCGGTGCAAGAACTCCACAGAGCAGGCCCAACTCACAACCATCAACCTCTTGAAGGATCTCTTCGGATGATCTCAGCACACAAGAAGGGACTGAGTTCGCTTGGGAATGGGATTTCCCTTAAAAACCATCGCCCTGCCCATTTCGGCCTTTGAAGGTAGTATTTTCAATTACATCTGGGAACCAACTGGGAACCAGTGAAGCTCATGCAAAATACTGGCAGTCTGTGTCCTGAGACCAGGTTAGCAGCTGGACAGACTGCTGTACTCTGAACCTATCTTCAAATTGTTACCTGCTTTCCAAAACCAGTAAGAAATACTTCCCAGACCCATTGTATATATTTGTACTGGGAACCTTTTTCTGGTTCCCAATCTATGCATGGATAGATACATTATATAAAAAGTAGAAATTAGTATGTTTATATGGCCGTTATAAAGTGATGTTATATGTAATAGATATTTGTTAAAAGAAGATGGTGAGAACAGAAGATAAGAGATAGTAAAGATAGTAATTTTTATTGGATGATTAGATTTGCAGTGAGAGTATATCAACATAAACGTTTTGATTAAGGTATATAGCTGTTAATGAGATTATAAATAGAAGATTAATAAGATATGCCATTAGCCCAGTTGTAGTACACCTAATGTGTTTAACCTATTGTTCCCCTAATCCCTTATGTTGCATATTCTTCCTTCCCCGTGTCCTTTATTTTGAAAAACTCGAAATAAATTTAAAAAAAGAAATACTTCCCAGGGGCAGGAAAGATACTTCCATGTTGACTTAGTTACAAAAATGTCACACACACACACACACACACACACACACTTTCTATGAAAGGATGCATATGATGGTAGCAATCTTGGCAGTGTGTTGATCCATGAGAACGTTTGGGCTAAATTAAAAATAATAAAAAAACAGGCTTAACTCTTCACACGAGCCAATAATGCATGCAGAATACACCACCATGATCCCATGGCCCTCAACCTGCATTAGGTAATCGTTTGCCTTCTTGAATACAAGAGCTGAATAAATTCTTCCTCAGTTTTCTACATTTTAATATTTACACTGAAGTGTTCTCTCCAGTGAGCATTAATCGCTCAGAAAAAGCAGCAGCAAGCAAGCAAGCAAGCAAGCAAGAAAGAAAGAAAGAAAGAAAGAAAGAGAAGGATGCCACTAGACTAGAATTCTCTTGTAGGTCAGATGCAAAGCCCCATCTGGAGCTGTGCAAGTTCATTTGGAGGCTTGACCTTTGGATGCACAAAGGAAAAAGGAACCGCCATGGGCATGCAAAAGTGCATTAGCCGGAGAAAAAGCGCTGAAGAAGGAAAACCAGCAGATTCACTATATATTACAGGTTGAATATCCCTTATCTGAAGTGCTTGGGGCCATACCAGGATTTTGGAGTGTTCCGTATTCGGAATGCTGGCCTGTACCTAATGGGATAGCTTGGGGATGGCACATCAAAGGCCAGACGTCAGCATCCAGTACCACGTTTGGAGGAGAAGAGAGTCTGCAGGCAGAATGACAGGGCTGATCCTTGCAGAGCTCAGGAGGTTAAAAGAGCCAGCAGGACACAAGGGTGGATAATTTGAATGTCCAAGTCCTCAAAAAGTCGAGGACTTAAATGGGAAGAAACGCATAATGAGGACCGGTATATAGACTCTTCTCTTTCAATAAACTTTCCACTACTAGTAGCTTTATTCAAAAGTATGCATTTGGCAGATTATTTGTAGAGCAAACAGATATTTGCATCTACAGATGCTGTTCTGTAAAAAGGACTAATCTTAACTTTTAGCAAAAAAGAAAAGAAAAAAGGTTCTAAAGAAGTAAAGCGCTGCCATGAGAATTGGAAATTGTGCAGAGAGAAAAATATTCTGCCATCTGCCTTAAACCAAAATTTCCCTTCACAACCAGCAGTGCTTCTCAGTTAATCACTGAACTAGCTTGGAGAACATTATGGAGGCCTACCACCACCACAGTCTCCAAAAACCACCACCAGACAATTAACTTGAACTTATAGTAACCTTTAATGGCAATGCATATTTTTTTTCTATTTACAATTCTGCAGCTGAAGACAATTTTCTTCAGTTCCTTTCCCAAGCTCATTTTTGTCCATGTTTCCTTTCCAAAATTGTTTTAGAAAAATAGGGGAAATCTAACATCAGATAAAAGACAACTTCTGTTACAAGAAGTTGTTTAGGGGTCCTCTGGGGCAGGACCACCCAAGCCCATATGGCAGGGGTTCCCAAAGTGTGTGTTGCGTCTCCTTAGGGTACACTCACAGACAGCAGCATCATGCAGCCGGAACGCTGGGCGGGAGGAATGGGTGAGCGGCAGCGGGAGCGTGCCGCTCCGTATTGCCCCCTGTGGGGGCGGGGAAGACGGCGAAACGGAGCGGTACGCAACGGGCAGGCTGCCGCTCACCCGTTCCTCCCGTCCAGCGTTCTGGCTGCATGACGCCGCTGCTCACAGATGACCCCGTGGCCTCTCCTACCTGTTCCCCTGGGTGACACCATCTTGGATCTCACAAAATCTTGGGAGATTTGGGCGCCACTGTCTGGGATCTCGCAAGATTTCACAAGATCCAGGATGGTTGTGCCCAACTGAGCCAGGAAGAAGAGGCTACAGGAGCAATGTGACACAGGAAAAATGTGGGCACCACTGTCACACTGTGTTTTGAGTGCAGCAGAAAAAGGCATCTCCGTGCCAATAGAAAAGGTGCCCCTTCCTCCATCCAGAAGTCACTTTCCACTGGTACATGGAACCAGTGGAACTTCGAGGGCAGTTCCTCATCCTTCCTATGTGAATGGCACCCCTTAGATATGGCGACGTTGTGGAGCGCACAATCGTACATACATGCCACCTTGCTGAAGCAACGCAAGTTTAGGTTTGGCGAGTGTCTGGGTGGATCAGCTTGGATACTCAGTTCCTGTGCTTGGGATTCCGGCCTTATTACATTCCTTAATGGAAGAAAGATAAGTCATAAGTGTAATAAAGAAATAGAAATGACTCCATTACTCAGAACACTGTTCCCAATTTTAAAGCTAGTGTCACAATCTCAACATTTGTGCATGAGAACTCTGTGAATGTGATCTTACCACATCCTTTTTTTAAAAATTGTTTACAGTCTTCTTAATTTTGAAATGCGGAAACCATGATTTGTCCAGTTTTCAGAAAGCTACTGACCAAGTCAGAAATAGCATCACCAGACGTCTTGGGCGTGCATATTTCAAATCATCGTTCTATAGATTTAGGGCACAATCCTAACCTGGAATTAGGCCGGCAAAAGGAGCGCCGGCCCAGGAGTGTCGCAGACGCACCGTGAAGTGTGTTTGCGTGATTCTTGGAGACAGGGAAGGAAGTAACAGCTGACAGATCAATCACAAGCCAGTATTTGTCCTCTAGAATCATGTGTCTAGAAACAGTTGCTCATTAGTATGAGCACAAGCATTGAAAGTAGAACTCTCAAAGAAAAATTGCATGACTGAAGTGTGGCTTAAGCACAGGTGGGGCCATTCAAATCAGGACAGTTTATTTTCTTTCCTCACGTCAAATACGGAAATTCAAACGTGATCAATTCACACCCTCTGTGGCTGCTGATGGTCTTTTAACTACTGGGCTCTCCGGCGGCAATCTGACACTAGTTGCCAGGGGCAACTCATTCATTATCCAGTTCTAATTGGACTTCCCTGCAAGTTTCGTTTTGCACAGTAGTGGCGGTACAAGGAAGCTTGGCCACCCTTCCTGAATGCCAAACGACCTTCACAAATGGGGCAACCGTCGTCGTGCTTTCTCCCAAGACCCAGGCAGCTCCTCGCCCAGGTAGCTGGACTTCAGCCAAGCCCTTACTAAGCAGTTTCCAGGAGCCATTTTACACCCTGGTGGTGGGGGCAGTTAGAAATGGAAGCTGATGAGAGGCGCTATGACGGGAAAGTCACAGTGAATGAAAAGGAACAAAACTGCTGAAAAGAGTGGTTCTGGAAAGGTTGAAAGAGAGAAGGGCACTGGAGATCTTCCATACTTTCAAAGGAAGTCCAGCACATATTTTAGACAGAGGGCTTATTCTTCCCGATAAGTGCCTCAGATGCCAACCCCTGGGAATTGCGACTTTGGGAATAAACATTTGAGGATACTTTCTCGAGGCACAGAGTGCAAAGATACATCCTGAGAAGCTCGATTCTTAAACAAATCCAGTTCTGCTCCTTAAAAATTATTCTGGGTAGAATTTTTAGCAAAATGCAATTATATAGCAGGAGAATCTGTGGTCTATTTTGGGATGGGAGACAGAAGGCCAGGCTGGGACAAGCTGCAGTACCTGCTATGGCAGAACGGGGTCACTGTGGAGCTGATGAGCCAGTGCGGGAATGTGGGGAGAAGGCCAGCCAGCAAAAGAACAGAGTACGACCTTGAGAACCTGTCCAGGCTAGACTTAGGATCACTTGCTGAAGCTTGATGGCACACGGCCAGAGGAGAGAACCACACTGTGAAGGCTACATCTGGGACTGAGGGTTGGCGGACCACAAGAATACTGTAGATTTGTCAAAACCCCATTGAAAAATGGTGGTTTAGACTAGCCTGCCCATGTAAGCCACCTTGAGCATTTGCTTCAGCATGGGAAAGGTGGGTTATAAATTCTTTAAAAAAACAGAGAGAGAGAGCAGCGTTTCTCAACCAGTGGTAGTTGTACCATCGGTGGTACTTGACCCGGTGCCTGGTGGTACATGTGGGACACCCACACTTTTGCCGCTGGCAGCAATACCAGCAATGCAACATGACAAGCAGCCATAGGAAGGCTCAGCTCAGTAGACAGAGCTCCAGTGTGCACTTTGCATGCGCTCGAAAAAGCCCTCCCATAATGAAAGGGTGCATTAAAGACTTGAGAGGTCAGATGCAACATGAAAGCACGGTTCGGCGATCCACTGTTAAAAACATACACGTCTTGAGCTTTTAGGTGTACAACTATGGATAGAGCTACTAATTTATTTTGGTTTCCCATCCTGTCAGTACTCAGGTTCATAAGTTTGTAAATCACTCCTATTGCCACAGTGCAACATCTTCAAGAGGGGGGAAAAAAGCCTTGGCTGCGGTTTATCTGTGACCCGAGAACAGACACAATGCAAATTTTGTCTACAAAATGACTTCAAACCATTGTTTCATACCCTGGTTTCTTGACACCAAAAAGACCAATTTTTGTGGCACACTTTGGATCATGCAAAACGTAAAACTGTAATTTAGCTAAACAAACCATGGTTTTCTGTTATGTCTCAAGTTTGCCATAGTGTGGCTATGGCTTAATTACATCCCAAGTTTGCCACCCTACAGATCAGGACAACATTTGTTGTAGAAATTGGATACAATCTTTATCTAAGGATTCAAAACCAGCATCTGGAGAATCCACAAAGGACCTTCAGGATGTGACTGGAAAACACTTCTGGGATTTTCCAGTCACGTCTGAGAGGCTTTTTGGGCCTGGAGAGACCTTGCACAGTGTCAACGGGCTTCAGAACACCTCTAAACATGACCAGAACATGCTTCCAGTCACTTACCAAGGTCCTGTAGGTTGAGACCTGCGAATTCCATTATTACAGTTTCGGTATTTATTATTTATTTATTTATTTAAAAGATTTTTACCCTGCCTTTATGCCCGAAGGCACTACTGAATAGATCCCTGTGGATCTAACCGTATGAGATCTAACACTGTGCTACCTTTAAAGGCACTGGAAAAACACAGCATCAGCCACATTTAAAAAAATAAAAAATGGGGGAAGGGGTTAACTTTCATTTATTGTTGCAATTTGTATAAAAAAGGAGAGGGTGGAATTAATTTACAAGACTTGCCTTTCAAATAATCTGCTGATCTGGCTGAAATTTATGTTAATAAGACAATATGAAGATACGCAAATCCAGTGGTTTGCATAAACATGAAGCCATCCTGTCAAAGAATTGACGGTTTGGACTTGAGGTCACCTTATTGGGGGACTAGATGTGCTCATATAGCGCATCAGATTCCTGCAGCAGGCCTCGTCAACCTGTGCCCTCGCCCACGTGGCTGATAAAGGGGATAGCAGAGGCAGCTTCGGCTGCGCTAATTGGATGGCTTGTTTCCCACTTGCTTTGCAGGGGTGGCATCAGTGATGTCATGCAGGGGGAACGCGGGGGAACTCAGTTCCACTAGTTAAAATTAGGGCTGACTCCTCCCACTTCACTCTCCCTCCTCCCCCCTCCCAATTCCTCTGCAAAGAGCTTTTCTTCTTGGTTGGCCGGCACTCAGAAGGTTAAAGGCAGTGATGTCATTCAGGGGGAACGGACCAGAACGGATCCTAACGGGCTCCGTGGCTGGTTCCGGGTTCCTGACAAGTGCCAATCAAAAGTGAGTTCCTGTTCCTAAATCATTTGAATGACACCACTGGGTGGCATGAACAATTTTACAACTCCCGCAAAACAGGAGATTAACCACTGGACAAGACGGACAGGGCCTGGGGCACCAACTCATAGTTTACATCCAGCAGGCAAATGTATTTTTCAAAGAGAAAGGTGCATGAGCACTGGAATGTATCGGGACAGAACTTGCACAAGAGCCACAAATCAGTCTCCCTCGCACGTTTTCTGACCATCCACTGGGATGGATACGTAACTAGGGCGGAGCCTGAGGGGCAGTCATGCACACACTCACCCATGGTGTCGTGCCCAGGATTGGTGCTCCTCAGGCTCTGCCCTAGTTATGGAGGAGGTGCTGGTGGCTTTGCATCCCCTTGATGAGGAGCCTCCACAGCAGAGGGAACGGGAGGTGCAAAGCCATGGAGTGAGTGCCCCTCCTCTGGGGAGAACCAGGAAGTCATGTCACATGGCACTGTCTGCGCATGGTGCTGTCCACTGCCCATGGTGCTGATCCTTTTAACTGTCAGATGTCTCTGCTTGTGTGCCACTGTGCTCATAGGAACCACATGTTATATCCGTGGTTAAATAAAATACGAACTAGCCTTAGGCTTGTTTTGATACTGAACTGGTTCAGTCCGTCTCAGAACTATCCGTCCAGGAGCGAACAAGAGTGACCAAGGCGTGTCCCATCAATGGTTGACAGTCTTTTTTTTATGGACAGTTATTTCTTCTCAAGCATTCACTTCTGCCTTGCCAAGGGCTGCAAGCATTCCTCTTAATTTCGGCATGAGCCCACCCCCGGGCATGCTTGTTTTAGACAGAGTGAACAAGCAGATAATCGTATCGGAACGAGCCACTCAAGTGAGCAGAGGATTTCCATGGGGCCTGGTCCCATGCCCAGCCCTGCCAAAGGAGGTTAACTTCAAAAAAAAATACAGTACCTCCCAATTTTCGGCTGTGGCTGGAACAGCAGCCTGATATGCAGACACTTACAGCCTAATCCCAGGCATGTCTACTCAGAAGTAGGTCCTATTCTAACTAATGAGGCTTACGCCCCAGTACGTGTGGATAGGATTGCAGTGCCTTAATTGGGCAGTGTTTGTCCTCTCATGAAAGTAAGTGTGGAGAAGAGCTGCCTACTTAATTTGTCTTAGGTAGCAGGATGCTGTAGAAGTGTAGGAAAAGGTCTGGTATGGTACAGGAAGCTGGCAGCCCACATTGTCAAATTCACCGCAGCGTTGACAGCTAAACTTTGAAACAAAACTCAGTCCCAGAATGCAAAATTATCACATGTATACAGGTGTACAGGTGAGTGGGATGTTTCGTTATCTTTACCCACGCCTTCAAACCCACTTCAAGTAACAGCTAGAGCAGTCATTTTCAAGCTCTCTGATCTCATTGCACACTGAGAAGGAGCTAACATTGTCAAGGCACACCATCAGCTTTTTTGACAATGGGCGAGGTACACCACATTACCAGCCAGGGGTCCAATGGCCCTACCAATAAATGGCTGTCCTCCAAACTACCTGCAGACACACGAGCAGAACATTCGTGGCAGGCCACAGCACAGTTGTTGAAAATCGCTGGATTAGAGACTCTAATAATAAAAATCTAAAGTACCACATCTCCTTCTCCCTCCCCTCCCCCTCCAAACATGTACTTGCCTATTCTATTATTCTATTACATTTATATCCGGCCCTTTGTGGAAATCAAGATACCAAACATGGCATTCCCAGGCAATCAGCTTCAGCAAGGTATCACAGAATATGTTGCGAAGAATATTCCAGCAGCGCCATATGCTTCGCTAAGCTTTTTAGCCACGCATGCAAACAAGGATATCAACATTTAGCATGAAGAATTATAAAAACCGGTGGGCAAAAAAAATGGCAAATACCAATAGAAAGTCATTTCAACAACTCAAACACACAAAATGCATGCTGAAATAGAGCCGACGCGTCTCCAATGAAGGAATATAGGTTTACATTTTGTATATATAGGTGGTGTGTGTAGTATTGCATATAGGGAATTGGTGCACAAGACTTTTCAAAAATCCTACTTTTACACAAACAGAGTTTAAACTACTCACTTCTCCATGGTAGTTTTAATGGTAATTTAAAAAAATGTTATGAGCAGGGAAATCATCAAACAACAAATAATACATAATGGGCTAGACTTAGGGGCTGCAAGGAAAATGACTGTGGCTGTATCTGCTGACACCCACCTAGTACACTTTGAAAGTGATAATCATAATTATAATTTATTAAAATGCTCCCTTGGAATATAAACATATAACATCACTTTCTGGACTTTTCCTCCTGGGGGTGGGGGTGGAATGAAACCTATGCAAAAAATAGAGACATATAAGAACACGTCTAGTTATGAGACTGTAACCCTGTACACATTTCCATTGACCACAATGCAGCCTAGTTCTTTTTTTAATTTTAATTTTATTACATAAAGGTAATAGGTAAGGATAGTAAAACATAGGTATAGGGTACTAAGATACAAAGGTAAAAACACATTAGGTATACACAGTGAGTCACATCTATTCATTCTTTTCTCTTATCTAAATATTTTATCTAAATCATCTACTTCATAGGTTTAATTTAAACAATACCAATTTTCTTCTCTATTACCTTCTTACATTACATCATCTATTAGTTATAATATATCATCTATTAGTTATAATATATCCTATAATAATGTTAACAAACAATTCTAGTCTTTTCTTATCTTACTAAATTTGTCCATCTATCCAATCACAAAAAGGTTTCCAATACAGCTTAATTTTCTCTACATTTCCTTCAATTCAATCTTTCAGTCAGCACATCCATTTCTGCAGTCTCATAAACTTTCTCTATCAATTGTTCTACCCTCAGTATGTCAGCACTTTTCCATTTCTGCGCAAATAAAGTCCTAGCTGCTGTTACAATCTGTACAATAATATGTTTCTTTTTTACATCTTGTATATTTGATATTATTATGTTTGATATTTCTGGTCTGAAAGGAATCACACATTCTAAGATCTCTTGTAGCATTACATGTATTCTCTCCCAATATTTCTTCGCTTTAGGACTTCGAATAAATGTTGGAAATATGATGTAATGGGAGGGACATTTTATCAGCCTAGTTCTGAGTAGACATTCATAGGATTGCACTGTAAGACTCATAAAAGCTAAGCATTCACTACAAATTGTCTAGATAGGGGGGGGGGGGGGGGGGAGCAAAGAGACAACACTGCTCATGTTATTGGAGGATAAAAGGATGCGGCTTCATGTCTTAAGGCTGCTGCCAATAATTGCAATGTCTTGGCTGTGACTTTCATATACTGTTCAAGGAAATGCTGTCCAAAACCTCTTGTAAACCTTTAAAACCACAAGACCAAATCCCATTTCTGGAGCTTACTAGGATCACTCAAAGCAGCACAAAAATTGGACCAGATCTTTAAAAAACGGAGGAAGGGATCCTGCTTTCTTCCTTCCTGCTAGGGAAAGAGACAGGGAGGGGAATTACAGAGCTCCTCTTTTAACCCTTTAGCTGGATGCGTTGCAGAAAAATATCAACTTGGAAATGAAAACCAAGGGTGCCTCACACATAAGCTAGATAAGAAAAGACACCGGAGCAAGAACTGGTTTTGAAAGATTGTTATTTCTGGGCATACAACCAAAAAGGCAAATTCATAGCACCACTGTTCAAACTTTTCCACAAACAGCAGCAGCTGCACAGCACAATTTAGCTATTCCAACTGCATAACAAGAGATGGAGACTATTTTAGCACACTTTAAGTAACGGTTGCCATTATCACCTTGCTTTGCGATAGTTTGCCCAGCGCACAACCATCTCTGCATTTAAAACTCAAGACAACACAGCTAAGGGATGTTAAACAGAATGCTAAATTGAGAAGCTTCAGAAAGCTATTTGACCGCAGCTGCAGATCTATGAAACTTGTTTACTGAAACCATTGTGGCTGATTTCAACGGCAATAAAAGGGTTATAGTCTGATGCGATGGTACAATGACCATCATGGCACAGAAGACATTTCCTCCAAGGCCAACGGTCCAATCCAGTATGGTGCCAGGCACTCCTGGCTCCTGTGAACTTCCCCAAGTGCAGTGGACAGAGGAGATGGTGCCACATGAGGTCCCAGGAGACAATAGCCTCGTTCATAAGTATAAATGGCAGAAGAAGATTTAACATAGTTAATGTTATGATGCTCAAAGCACAGTACTAGACAGCTTCTGTTTCTTCCTCCCTATCCGCCAAATGTTTTTAGTGAGAACATGCCCATTTAAAGAAGTAGGTGAGGCCCTCCAGCACAAGTCCAGCGCGCGCACACACACGCACACACACACAACACACACACGCACACCCTGATACTGAGGGCCAACTGTATAGGCCTTTTATTAACCAGGGGTCGTCTTGCACAGGATAACTGCTACATCAGTGCTGGAAGGTTGGTTAGGATTGTGCCCTAAAAAGTGCACTAGGTAGGTGATATAGGCTATACAGTGTCAGCAGATGCAGCCACAGTATTATTTCTAGCTGGAAATCTATTTCAGTTTCTGGAAAACATCTTCAACACCAAAATGCAGCATTTTGTGCTTTTATTTGGATATTTTAAAACACACAAAAAGGAACATCCCTACCTATGGCTGACATACTTTTAATAAAAAACAATGCATCTTTTTAAAAAAAAAATACCCCTGGGCAAGACGCACTTTTTCAAGTGGTGCTCCTCTTATATTTAGCAGGGGGAGAGTAATTGTCCCTTTTCACCCCTGCGCAGTGTCTTTACTAGTGGCTGTTGCTGGTGGGGTTCTGCATTTTTTTAGACTGGCAGCCCTTTTGGGACAGGGAGCCATTTAACTTTATTATTATTCGCCTGTAAACCACTTTGCGAACTTTGTGTTGAAAAGCGATAGATAAATACTGTTGATTGATTAACACAACATCCAGTAAATTCATCTAGGGATGGCATTTTAATCACTCAATACGTTTTAGTTAACTTGTCAACAAAGGCCGCAATCCTATTCACACTTAGCTGGGAGCAAGTCAATAAAATTTACTTTTTTATTATTATTAAAAACAACTTGTAACTAGACATGCATAGGCCTGCAGTGTAAGAGTATGGTCTTATGCAAAATTACCTCAGAGGACACCCCCCAGAGAATGATTAAAGGTGCCTAGAATTCAGGCTGTAAATATTGGAGCCTTAACATTCAGTTTACACTGGGTCATGCTGACTGAAGACATGTGGATGATTCAGACTTTATATACTGGATACATAAATGTTTCTAGAACAATCTATCACTCTCTCTTCACATGAGAGATGCGCCTGAGGTAATTGGAAGAACACACTTCATACTCATTCTCAAGAGACAGCGGTACAGAGAATTGTTTGAAGATGAAACACGTACTTGGGTGAATCATTATCATGAAGTGACAAGAGGAAACAAGAGTAAATGAAACCTATTAAAAACCTATTCCACGTTTATCGCCATTCCCCGGGTGCCAGACCGTTAAAATTGCATTATCTTGTGTGTAAACTGGAGAGCCCTCCTGGCACTCTATACAGACAAAAAGCTGGCCTGATATTTGCCATGTACCTAATCTATAGGGATAGGTATGGTGGCGTTTCACAGACGTCTTCACAGAGCCTTCTCTGGATAGGCAATGATAGGCAGCTGGTGTTCTCTCTCTTTCACACGCATGTTTACATAGCAAGTTGCAATTAATTCTTTCGGGCCAACCAATTCCTCTTCCTTTCAATAAAATGCTAATTGAACTAGCTGGCTTATCCCCCGCACTTGCTGCGACTCAGTACAAGTCATGTACTTCATAGCTCATTGCCATTGATCTGTTGTAGATGGAATTAACAACAATCGTACAATTAAAGGAGAACTGATCGTATTAACATTGCAGTTGAGTTTAGCGGCTAACCAACTGGACCGGTGACAGACGCCAAACTTTAAGGGTGGCATTTGCACAAGCCTTGAGCAGAGTCAAGAGGTCATGATGCATTTACCACTGAAAAACATGCCAACCAACCAACCAACCAACCAACCACTGCTCTTTCAGCAATTCATTATCCATGCTATTCAGTGGTGTCATTCAAATGATTTAGGAACAGGAACTCACTTTTGATTGGCACTTGTCGGGGACCCGGAACCAGTCACAGAGCCCGTTAGGATCCGGAACGCCCGTTCTGGTCCGTTCCCCCTGGATGACATCACTGATGCTATTAAAGGCAAAGTAAAAACTTATGTTGCCCTTTTGCAAGTTAAGGGCTTGAATCCAAATGGACCACTCTACGAACAGGCGAGCTGCTCGCAGAAAAGGGCCCCTTCCGTCAGAACAGATTTTCAATTAAGTGACGAAATCTCTGTGCTTAATGTAGTACAGCTGGCCCCCAGCATCTGCAGGGTTCTGGTCTTGGAACCCCCATGGGTGCCGAAACGAACAGTTAAGCGAATCAGCCAGTCTGGGCACTCACTAGACCTCCAGATGTGACTGGAAGCACCTATTTTACCACTAGTTTACCACCTATTTTACCACAGCTAAGCACAGTCAGATCTGGTTTGTACTTGGATGGGAGACCTGCAGGGAAATGTTTCACTACAACGGCTTTTGCATAGGCTGGATCAGAGGTGCCAGAGGACCAGAAGAGAAGATGCACACGTCTTGATCGTATTTTCAAGGCACTGCTGGAAGGGTGGCCTGCATGATAACTGGGCTCTCCCAGAGGCACCCTATCAGTGGAGGCTTCTGCTAATGGGTCCCTTTGCAGCTCAGCAGCAGTGAGCAGCTGATGCTGGTACCGGGAGAACCCAACTACCATGCGGGCTGGATAAAGAGCTTCTGTGGGCCTTACGGTGGACGCTGACTCAGAATACGGCAGCTTTCTATGTGTGTGTAACGTCCTCCATTGGGGCCCCGGTCGTCCCCTCCCCCTGGGGTGAGTACCTGCGCCAGCTGGAGAGCTTGGATCTTCAGCACCAGGCGGCGTCAACAGGTGAGAGGACGCGCTTGTGCTGGTAAAGCCGGTTTATTCGTGTCCACACTTTTACACTCATTGGCCGGTTGCTTCACCCGCCAACGCTGGGTCAATACGATCGCTGCCGTATGCGTGTCAACCTTGGCTTTCCTCCTGGTCAGCCTGGCTTGGCCCCTTCCCCAGTGGGGGTTCCTGTGGAGGTAGGGGATCCGGGCGGGGTACCGGAGGTGGGCGTCACGCACCATCCCAGGTTTGCCCTGTCAGCCTGGGGCCTTGGGCCGGCTGTCCGGGGGATCTGGGTGCTGTGGGGCGACCCAGTTTCCGGCTGTGCTGCGGACCTCCCTCTCCCCGGGTGTGCCCTCTGCCTCCAGGAGGCTGCGGCCATGGGCTCTGCCCTTACGGAGCAGGGCTCGGGCATCCCCGTCCAGGCGGGGGTAAGGGGCATCCCAGGTGGACAAGAGACAGCTGCCTCTTCCCCCTGTGGGCTGAACACTGCCAGGGACAGTCCAGGACCAACCTCCTCCTTCCCCTGCCCAGCCTCTTATGAAGCTCCTGCCTGGCCGGCCAGAGACTGCCCCTTCCGCTCTCTCGTAGGGGCATGAGTCTCGTGAGACTCCCTCCATCCATCCTCTCGAGAGACCCTGGCCCCGCCGAGCTCTCGCGCCCGCGCAGCCAGCCAGGAGGCTTCGCCGGGCGCTCCCGAGGCTGCCGCAGCGCATTGGCTGCCCGCCGCAGACGCGGCAGGCTCTCTGGGCCAGCCACCACACCAGAGCGTGGGGCTTTGGGCCGTTGGGGTGCGCCATGTTGGCTCGGGCGCCGCCAGCTCCGGTGGCCACGGCTCCCTTGTCCTCTCTTTGCTCCGGGTAAGCCTTCGCTCCCGCCACGGTCCCTGTCCTCCTGGCGGGAGCATTACAGTGTGGTGCACGTCTTTCACAGTGATTGAGGGTGCAATCCTAACCTGGAGCTAGGCCGGCCGCCAGCACAGTTAGGCCAGCAAAGTTTGGCTGGCACAAGGGACACCGTCAAGTATGTTTGGACCACTCTCGGAGTCAGAGAGGCCAATGCACAGACCTGCACCATCCTCCCTGACTCCGAGAGTGATCCAAATGCGCTTTACAGTGGCCCTTATGCCGGCCAAACTTTGTTGGCCTAGCTGTGCCAGCCTAACTCCACATTAAGATTGCACCCTGAGTCCCTAAAGTGCCCGGAGGTGGCAATGCAAGCTGGCGAGCAATGAGTACACTGGTGGTTGGCATTGTGGGTTTTTTCAGGTGGGGCAGGAGAGTGTTCCTGGGCAGGGGAGGGGTGGGGTGGGGCAGGAAGTGGACCACCAGCAACCTTTGCCACGAGACCCCAGCCACCACTGAGTCAGCTGAGCACCCTGGCACAGTGTCCCTCGCCTCTGTGCCAGCTAAATAGCTGGTGCAGAGGCGGTTAGACCCATCACCCACCTGCGCCCTTACTGCAGGGAAAGGGGACAACCTTCCCCTTCTCCCGCGGAGCCTCCTGCAGCTGCCTGGCTGCTGTGGGATGCCGCGGTAGCTGCCTGGGTACTGCTGCGCGCATGAGTGGCCAGGCAGCTCAGGATTGGGCTGTTAGTATAAAATCAATGTAAAGTAGGTCACATTCAGCGGCGGCATTCAGCCGGTACACTGGGCGGGAGGAACGGGCGAGCGGCCGCTTACCCATTCCTCCCGCCCAGCGTACCGGCTGAATGCCGCCGCTGGTCACATTCAAATGCAAATGGAAGAATGTATCTGTGATAACTGCAGCTATCAGATAAGAAAAATACGTGGTTGCCCCAAACTACAATATTTAATGTTCCAAAACTGAAAGATAATGGCAGCCTTCCATGACCTTGAATGCCAGGTTGCTCTCGAAGGTCTTCCATTAATATGTGGTCATAGTCTCAACGTTCATGAACAGTTGTGGGGGAAATAGCACAGAGTCTGTTGAAAGGGATGCGTTCGTTCTTCCTATTAGTTGCACAATTACTTCGCGGAAAACTGTGCAGAAGTGTTTTGAAGCCAATAACTATCAACTCAATTAAAAACCTTTATTGGCATACACAATAAACATCAAACAGCAACAAATACATAAAAACAATAAGCCACTTACAAAATAAGGACAAAACAAAATAGATGATAACAACAAGGCTGATTCGAGCTACTGCTTACACTTTCGAAGTAATTATTTAAAGAATTGATTAGCCAATTAAAGTTTAGGAGAGAGGGTAAGCATCATTTGCCAGAGTTGAATGATTAGCAGAATGCAGGTTGCAATATAGTTAACAAAGTGTTAGCATTCTGAGGCTAATAAAGTACGGCTACAGAAATCATCCAAATTCTGTTGATTTGGTTTGTCACACGTGGATCCCCATACACTGTATGGGGCAAAGGAAAGGAAAGAACATCAGAGAAAGCAAAGAACTTTGCTTTTGAAAGGTGACATGTATGACATAACATTGAAAAGCGATGGCAAACCTATGAAACCTGCGTCACAGGTGACTCGCTACGACGTACTGGGTGGCATGCCAGAGTGGCACGTACTGGGTGGCACTCCAACCACCACCACAACTGAGTTTGTTTTACTATTATTTCATTTTTGTAATGATTTGATGTTTCTTTACGTAATGCATAGCCCCCACACATGATTGGGCTGTATTTTTTAAAAAATAAATGAATATGTAATTAATTATTTCTCTTTCGTTGGTGGGGGGGGGGTGACACCAGCAGAGCCAAGTCAGGAATTTTTGATGTGGCAAGCCCAAAAGGTTCACCATCACTGATGTAGACCTTTCTGGGGTGTTAAAAATGTTTGGGCTCCCAGGTGCCAGATGGCTTTGACACACCACTGCATTTGTGGCCCAAGCGACAGCTTCCATCTGTCTAGACTCAACTTCCTTCTGTGCTCCCAATACCTCCTTTTTACTGACCGCAGATTCAAGAACAGTAAATCCACAAAGGAAGACAATGTTCCTGAAACTCAGGTGATAGTGACTTGACACGTCATCTTGATCTGTAGCTTCACACACTGAATAACTGTTCAGCAGCTGTGATCATGGCAAACACGCCCAGTTCCTGAAAATTAAACCCTTCTCGTTAAAGCTTTGGTTCCCACTTCCAATATGGTAACTATAGTATTTTTGGCAACAATCATAGTGGTATTTTACTGCAAAATGAAAGTGGGGGTGGGGGAGTCCACTTGGGCTGAGAAAATGTTCGTTCAGCTGCTAACACACTAGAGAAGATAAACTCAAATGATCTTCCAAATCAGGGCTGGGTTGAAGCCAACTGGACAATTTGCTTCCAACTGGGCTCCACTCCTAAGGGGGCCCTGTGCTCAGAGGCGGATCTACAGGGAGGGCAAAGCTCTAAGTGTTGCAAGGAGCCTTACCCTGTCATGTACATCCCTCCTCTCCCTTGCTGCTGTAGCCAGTAAGCAACGCCAAGATGTTGCTGTTCCCTGTGAGGATTGGCTAAAACGGTGCAGGAGAGGAGTGATTTCTACTGCAAGGTGCACTTCTTGCAAAACTTAGAGCTTTGCCCTCCCTTAGATTTGCCTCTGCCTGTGCTAGGGGAATCTGCTCTAGCCTTGTCAAATACAACACATCACCACATTGCAACTGACATTGAACACCACATTGCAGGTTTTATAGAGGACAGCAACTATTTTAATTTTCTTCTGAATTCTTAAAAAACCAGTAGTGTCTACATTGTTTACTTGTAGGCTTAAAGGTAAAAGTTTCCCCATGACCGACTGGTCTAGTCGTGACCAACTGTAGGGGGTGGTGCTCATCTCCATTTCTAAGCCGAAGAGCCAGCGTTTGTCCAAGGACAAGCTTCCGTGGTCATGTGGCCGGCATGACTATATGCCGAGGCGCACGGAACGCTGTTTCCTTCCCACCAAAGTGGTCCCTATTTATCTACTTGCATTTTCAGGTGCTTTCGAACTGCTAGGTTGGCAGGAGCTGGGACAAGCAATGGGAGTTCACTCCGTCACGCGGTCTCGAACTCCCAACCTTCCGGTCAACAAGCTCAGCAGCAGCGGTTTAACCCACAACATGACCACATCGCTTGTAGGCTTACATGTATGCAATTTTATCTGAAAATGTGCTTAGGGTTCAAGTGCACTTTTTAAGCATATATTTTGATTGCTTTCCCTTCTACCACTGAGTTATAAAGTCTATAATAAATTTTATTTATACCTCAGGTAGCACAATCCAAGGCCCACGCTGGGCCGACGCATGTCCACTGCGTCGACCCAGCGCTGTTGCAAACATGCTGAAAGGCACGTTTGCACCAGCGCAAGAATTGCTGGGCCGATGCAGAGAGCATCATCAGCCCAGCGACGCCAACAGGACCGTGAGCTAAGTCGGCCCCACACCGGCTGAGTTTGGTCAGCTCGGGACAGCGGCGGCATTCAGCCGGTACGCTGGGCGGGACTTACCTTTGACCGGCAGTCCGCCCGTTGCGTGACGGCGTGTTCCGCCGCTTTCCCGCCCGCCGGAGCATTTTGGGGTGGGGAAAAGCAGGAGAAAGGCAGAGGGAGGGTGGATCCACAGGTGGGGCTGCCTAGGGAGAGCGGGGAGCCAGGATCTAGCTGTTAGGCCAGATCCTAACCCCTGTTACCCAGGCCACATGCCCTGATTTGGGCCGTGGCAAACCGCCTGGACTTGGCCACCTGAGGAGTCTCATTGTCCTGGCTGAGGTTTACCCCGGGGGAAGAGGAAACATTCCTCTTGCACCTTGGTGAGCTCCGGCACAGTCCTAACTTGGGTACCTCTGCCTGCTCCTGCAGAAGTTAGGATTGCGCCCTAAGATTCTACAGACCTTGGATGTGAATCTGGGACTCCACAAAAAATGTTTCTAACTGGCGCCCTGCAGCTCCCTGTTCCAAATCGTAGAGAATGGGAACATGCCATAGACTTGCCCATTCCTCCTTCCTTCGTCCCCTTGTATGGATTCTCTAGATTTCTCCTAACAATCGCTTGCTGCAATGTCTGAATCAGGCAAAAAAAGAGCTGATGCTAACCTCCAAAGTATCAGATAGTTGGTGGGCTTGTTAATAGGCTGCTGCAGAAATACAAAATTACCCAATTCAGATTTTACAGCAAACCATGGTTAGGGGAAACCTGGAAGAAAAAAGGGTTGAAATCTGGTGAGCAACAGGGAGCACATGAACCCACAACATTTTCTGACTCCCAAAACAACAGCTTCAAAGATCAGAATGTGACATTTTATCTGGGCCATAGTTTGTCTCCTTCGTGGGAGGAAAGCTATGGCGAACCTAGACAACTTAACCTAGACGTCTTAAGCCGAGACGTCACCCCGCCAACAAAGGTTCGTATAGTCAAAGCTATGGTTTTACCAGTAGCAATGTATGGCTGTGAGAGCTGGACCATAAGGAAGGCGGAGCGCCGAAGAATAGATGCTTTTGAATTATGGTGCTGGAGAAGACTCTTGAGAGTCCCCTAGACTGCAAGAAGGTCCAATCGGGCAATCCTACAGGAAGTCAAGCCTGATTGTTCCCTGGAAGGACAAATCCTGAAGCTGAAGCTCAAATGCTTTGGCCACCTCATGAGAAGAGAGGACTCTTTAGAAAAGACCCTCATGCTGGGAAAGATGGAAGGCAAAAGGAGAAGGGGGCGGCAGAGGATGAGATGGTTAGATCGTGTCACCGAAGCAACGAACATGAAATTGGGTGAACTCCGGAAGCTAGTGGAGGGCAGGGAAGTCTGGCGTGCTGCAGTCCAGCGGGTTGCGAAGAGTCGGACACGACTTAGCGACTGAACAGCAACAACAACAGTTTGTCTCATGTCCTAGTTAGAAGAAAGCATAGTGAAGCATAGTCTGAGAGTCGATGTTCCAAACCCCATCTCACTGGCCACAAAAAAACAATTAAAAAACACCTAGATTTTCTGTTAGTGAAGACAATGAACAAAGCTTTCCCTTTACTTAGAGATACGAGAGAGTAGCTGATATGCTGCTGAAAAACCATTAACCTGAGCAGTCCTTCCAGTAAGAAAAAAACCATCATATTAAAAAACATCTAATAGCTTTCTTCTCAAGGTAATGACCTTGATAGGAAAGCTAAGCTGAAAAATAGAACTTATAATTCTAAAGGCACGTCTTTATAATAAAACACAATTACAAACTTCAACCGTAATCATCTTGACTTTCTTCATTATTCCTAAGAGGTGGTCAAACTGTTCAGAAGTCCAGGTTAGTACTAAATAATGAGTTGATGCCATTGGTTTCATCTCATTACAAAGAAGCAGCTGCCATCTTGGAAGACATCAATGTTACCATTCACACAAGAAAGCTAATTGCCCTAGACCAGTGGTTCCCAAACCAAGTGGTTCCTAGTGGGTCGTGAGCCAATTTCAGGTGGGTCGCAAAGCACCTAGGGCAGCCATATTGAAAATATGGGAAGATGGGATGCTGGAAAGGGGGAGGGCTGTGTGGTTGTTTTGCTTGTGTCAAGGTTGTAAACGGTTAACTTGACTCTGCTGGAGTGCCAACCCCCCTCCCAAACAAAAGTGTAAGAATTCTTTGTATTCATTTATTTAAACAAAAAATAGTCTAGTCATGTATGGTGCTATGTATTATATAAAGAAGCATCAAATAATTACAGAAATGAAAAAGGAGCAAAACAAACTCAGTTTTTGACAGGTATTGGTGAATGCTGGTGTGTCACCCCCAACGTTGTGGTGTGTCAGCTTTGACACGCTTGTCATAGGTTCGCCATCACTGGCATAGACCTATACAATGGCTTTCTTCGCTGAGAACGTGCAAATCTCAGCAGGCACAGTGTGCTTGAATTGGAAAATAATATCCCACTCACTCCAGAGCAGCTCTGGGCCAGCATTAAGTGCATCACATGGAACAGTACGGCTAGGTGCCTTTCAACAGTTTCCTTACTACTGCTGTCAGAATGGAAGTCACCATCTCTGGGGCAAACCTCCAGGATGCCGTTGCAGTATCCAGGAATCAGCATCTATCCCCAGGTGACTGCTGAAATCAATCCTGGAGATTTTAACAGGGCCTGCAGGAAAGTCCAACATTGCATCGAGTTGATTAGAACAAAAAAATCTCCAGGAATAGTTTCAGCCATAAGCTTCTGTGGCTGTGCTTCCCAGGAAATTGGGAGCACTGTAAATGTGTGCTGGGGAGGGGCTATGGCAGCAAGGCAATTCCCAGGATTGCACTGCTGCAGCAGCAGAGGGTTTTTTTTCTACTTACCTCTGCCACTGCCAGCCTCTGGGGCATTTGTGGGGAGCCTCATACCGCTGCAGGGCTCCCGAACCCTCCTGAACAGTTAAAAAAAAAAGGCAATTGAAAATCACTTCCTTTTTTCAATTGAAAACTGGAAGTGGTTTTCAACTGCCTTTTTTTAGAATTGGGGAGCAGTGCAGAGGCATCTGTGAGGCTCCCCACACACCCCCAGAGGCTAGCACTGGCAGAAGTAGGAGAAACACACCCCTCTGCCCCTGCAGCAGTACAATCCTGGGAATCGCACTGCGGCCTTCTGTCGCCACCTGTCCCTTAAAGGAACAGAGACAAGGCTCCCCTGGCTTGCGACCCACCAGTTTGGGAACCACTGTTCCATGGAATAAATAATAATAATAATAATGATACTTGGATTTATATACCGCCTTTCTTAGGTCACCAGATTTCTCTAATGACTATAACTCAAGGCAGTTTACATAGGCAGACTTTATTCGTAATCCCAAAAGTTTTTACAATTTTTACAGAAACGTTCTATCTTCCAAGAACTGCACACATACAGATGGATCTTTCTGGATTTAGTCCTTCTTTCTTAGCCACCCGTTTGTCTTCTGCTGGCTGATAAGCAGCTTCCCTGCTCCCACCAGAGAAGCGGCTAAACTTCGGCACAAGTCCCCCTCTCACAAGGCAGCCGGAGAGAGCTCAGCTGTTAATCAGTCGCAATTTACAAGGTCTGCCGCTCACAGAGACTTCCGGTAGTCCCGAACTGGCGACCTTCAGATCTTCAGCTCTTATCTTCAGGCAAATGGAGGCATTAACCCTCTCGACTAAATCTTCTGCCCAAGCATCCCTTCTGCTAGGCAAGAAAACCAGAGATTGTGTTCAAAGCCTACCCATTGTGAACTGCCTTGGATTACAGTCAAAGGAGTAATCCAATGACCAAGAAAGGCAGTAAATACTGGTACTACTACTAGTACTACTACAAATGTAAAGATGGACAAGAATTAGGAAATTCTAATAATCCCCTCCCCATGTTTCTTTCTTCTCTACCTCTTCCATCTTCTCATTAACCACTTCTGTTTAATTCCAGTTTCACACAGCTGAATGATCATGGACAATATATAAATAATCCTGAGAGTTTGAACCATACCTTAGGGTGGTCAATCAATGTTTTACAGGCAAGTGTGGCATGATGATTGCAGAAGCTGCACTCTTGAGGTCCTGGCTTATAAACCAGCTGTGATCTCATACTGGGTGGCCTCAGGAAAACCACTAACTCCAGCTTCCCAAACTGCAATGTGGCAGCAATAATACTGGCCTATAGTTGTAAGGATTGCTGACACAGTGAAGCACTGAGGGCACAATCCTAACCAGGAGTTAGGCTGGCACAGTTAGGCCAGCAAAGTTTGGCCGGCACAAGGAACACCGTAAAGTGTGTTCGGACCACTCTTGGAGACAGAGAGGCCAGCACACAGACAGGCACCATCCTCCCTGACTCTGAGAGTGGACCAAACATGCTTTACAGAGGCCCTTGTGCCAGCCAAACTTAGCTGGCCTAACTGTGCTGGCCTAACTCCAGGTTAAGACTGAGCCCTCAGGCACATAAAGCAGAAAAAAACCTCACCAGGTCTTGCCAAAATCTGCATCAGAATTACTGCTGTAGATCCTTATGTGAGACATGAATTTATCTTAAGAACATAAGAAGAGCCCTGCCTGATCAGACCAAAGGCCCATCTAGTCCAGCTTCCTGTATCTCACAGCACCCACCAGGTGCCCCAGGGAGGCATGAGACAACAAGATGCTTGCATCCTGTTGCCACTCCCTTGCAGCCAGTACTCTGAAGTAGCCTACTACTAATGTAAGGAGGTTGCACAATCCATCATGGTCTATAGCCCACGATGGACTTTTCTTCCAGAAATCCATCCAATCGCCTCTTAAAGGCATTACATCTAGACCAAATGCCATCACCACCTCCTGTGGCAAAGAGTTCCACAGATTAACTACCCACTGGGTAAAAAAGCACTTCCTTTTATCTTCATTAATTACACCTAATTACTTGCCTTCCTGGTAGGGTTACCAGTTTACCCCAGATGCCTCTGTCTTTCCAGCTTTTTTCCTTCAGGTGGATATGCAGAAAAGGTCAATTTGAGGCCACTGAGGGGGCAGCCAATGGCCCCAATCCAGCACCAGATTTTTTTGTCCCTCATTTTCAAGGGCTGGCAAGCTTGTGATCATCACCAGCCTACATCCCAGAAATCCCAGAGAGTGGGGATGCACTTCACCTAGCAGACCTGCTTTGCCTAGAGTAGGTACTGCACTCCACAAATTCAGGACATACTCTGCCTACACAAGTTCTCTTATGCCTTGGCTGCACGTAGAAAGAGAGCCGTGAATACTTCACGGCTACATGTCATGGTGTAATAAAGGTAAAGGTTTCCCCACGACCAAATGGTCTAGTCGTGACTGACTGTAGGGGGCGCTGCTCATCTCCATTTCTACGCCAAAGAGCCGGCGTTTGTCCAAGGACAAGCTTCCGTGGTCATGACTATACGCCGAGGCACACAGAATGCTGTTACCTTCCCACCGAAGTGGTCCCTATTTATCTACTTGCGTTTAGGTGCTTTTGATCTGCTAGGTTGGCAGGAGCTGGGACAAGCAACGGGAGCTCACTCTGCCAGGCAGTCTTGAACTCCCAACCTTCCAGTCGGAAAGCCCAGCAGCAGCGGTTTAACCCGCTGCGCCACCACGTCCCTGGGGTACATGGTGTACTAGCCCACCATTAAACACAAAATACAGACAATATTCAGCTGTTCCTTTTTCAGTTCAGATTTTTTCTCCTCTTAGAACTGAACAATCAGGCATATTCTGTAGATGGGTATACAAAATTGAAACTCAAGGTCTTACACAACGTAATGGCAAAAATAACTTCAATCAGAACTTTTCTGAATTACGAAAGCTTCCTCTGATTGCTCAAAACAGCCAGTATTTGGAAGAGATTGAAGATACCAAATACTTCCAGTATTTGGAAGATATTTGTAGAGATACTTCATTTTTAACTCATTCAAAATCAAGTTGCATTTATTTCATTCTGCCAAGAACTGATTGGCTCAGCTGCTTTGTGCAGGAATACCAGTTTATCTATAAATCATTATCTATAAAGTTAGCTTTCCTTAAACATGCTAAGACACAAGATACATAGCTCTTCATAGGAGAAGATAAAAAAAGTTACAGGCCCCCTTCTGCACGCAAACGTCAGCTTTAGAAAAAGTCACAGTGAGCTGTTATCTCATTACACATGTTTAAATACATTTTCACCCTTCTCCCTCTTCAAGACTGCATGAAGCCTCAATTAATTGGGCTTCCACAGACACGAACTGTGTAGATGTACTACAAAATGCTGTTTGAAATAATTGCTACTAGTTTTCGTTTTGGGGGAGCTCTGGCAAGAATTAGAGATCAAACACATGCTTCACTTAGACGTTATTGAAGACATGCCTTTCTATTTTGGTGCCACGATTTTAAAACAAAATGCAGGCTCTTCTGCAAAGCAACTGGCAGTGAACTTAAAGGGAGGCCACAAATGTCACTCCTTGGCCAACAGGATGTGAATGATTTCCAATACGTGCCTCTGCCTCCATTGCCTAGAATTGTATTGCAATGCAATGTGGCCACGTGGTTACATCACGTAGTAAAAGCTTGGGGCAGGAGAAGAACCGCCATTGAGAAGCAGCAGCACAATACCATTTCAGGATCCAGGGGGCCCACGTTGGCCCCAGGTTCAGCATCCGTGGATTTCAGAATCGGTGGATGCAGAACCCACCAAGGCACACACTTAAAGACCTCCTGAAAGCGACTGGAGCTGAACTCCGGTCACATCTGGGAGGCTTTCTGAAGCCCAGAGGTGTGGACCACAACCTCTGTGGGCCTCAGAATGAAGCCTGGACCCCTTTTCAGAACTGTCAGTTTCCACTGAAAACCAGAAGATCCCTGAAAGGGGCTTCGGGCTTCATTCTGAGGCTGGCAGAGGTCATTCTGAGGCTTCATTCCGAGGCAGAGGTTGTGCCCGACCTCTCCAGGCCTCAGAACAATCACTCAACTCTACTCAACTATAACCAAGTTCCAGTCGCGTTCAGAGATTTAAAGGTGCAAAGAATTGCTCTCTTTATGAAATACTTCAGGCAAAATGAAATTGAGGCTACCGGTGGCAGGACAAAAAAAGGAGTACACTATAACAATGGTTCTCAAACCTTTTAGCACTGGGACCAGACAATCTGCCTGGGACCCACCAGAAGTGATGTCATGGCCAAAAAGTGAAGTGCCATTATTGTAACGCCGCACTGAAAGCCTGCTGCTTTCCTGAGAATGCAGCAATAAGTTAGGTTATTTCTCAGTCATTTTCCAATGGCAACGTGAATCAGAAAGAAAAAAGTCTATTTACATCCTTGGCTTACTATACGCAGAACAACCATACACCCTTTCCCAGCACCCAGTATTTTCAATACGGCTGCCCTAGGCGCTTTCCTATGTGAGCAAAATGCATATTCACATGCTATACAAAGAATACTAATCCATCAAATCAATTCTTAAAATTACAGAAACTGCAAATCCAGAGATTCTAGCAAAAAAGGCTGACAGCTGGACTAAGATGATGTTGGCAGCATGGAGAACAACAGGATGAAATACAGGATGAAATACTGAAGTATTTCAGTATTGTCTGAAATACTGAAATTGTCTGAAATTTCAGGTGGTATTGTCTGAAAGCATTGCCTCTATGAGTGAAACACACCCATTAACCCCCACAATGGTTGAAAAGCAGCTCCACAAACAAAGAGGATCTTTGGGGACTTTGGGGATCGTCTTTTCAGTGCTTTTCAACCGCTATGCTCCAAACTCCCATGGTACACCTGCAGACCTTTCACAGCACACCGTATGTGCACACCAGTTGAAAAATCACAGCACCATTTGAAAATCCCTGCACTAGAGGTTCACCTCTTCTAGATGCAAGACGGGCTCTTACACAAGAGTTACATGACTCCCTTGTACCGCATTTGGGCAGGCAGGGTTAAGCTGATAGGACAGCAATGGCATACTAATAATTCTGCTTAAATTGGATATTTTAGGTCTGATGAGATAAACAGGCTCTCCCCCAAGCTTCTGAGATGGGCAAACTAGATATAAATAGCGCAAAGAAATATCCTGCTAAGTATCTATGCAGATTATTAACATCTGCATAGATACAAGGCTTGCTTTAACACAACATGCTGAGAATGAGAATATGAGCGTGCGAGAGTTTAAAATGGTGTTATAATTCTAGTTGTTTGACCACCATGTAGGAGACACTCTTCGAAAATGCTGAAAGTTCAGAAAGGAAGGCTTGGAATGTGTGAACTCAAGTTCTAAAACTGTTTCCGAATACGTAGCTCTTACAGCCGTAAGACACAACTCCCTATTTTAAAACCAGAGAGACAAAAGGGTTTGTTGGCAAAGGACTCGCAGAGGCAGAAGACTGGTTATTTATTTAGTCCCTCCATAAGATAGAGGCCTTCTCACACGTCTCGGGAATATTGGCACAGACTGAACACATCCCACAAAAGGGGAGGGTTGTTGTTTTTTTAAACACAGCTGATCTGTATGAGAGCTCCTGAGCTGAAGACAAAGAGCCTGCTTCATCTTGTCAAACATTTCGTTTTCCCAGTCGGCAATGTAACGTATCACAGGCCGTGCAGTAGGTACACTGTGACAGGCGGAGATTCCTCTCTTAAAATAATGTTGGATCTATCCAGTTTTAAATGCTAACATTTCACAGGCACATCCAGAAGTCAGCCATTCAACTACCTGCTACAGTTCCTTGTGAAGATGAAGATAGATGAGCTGGGCTACCGTAGTGGTGAAGAGGCTCAGCTGCCCATCAGGAGGGCTCTGGTAGCAATGTTGCCTCTGCCACAAATTCACCAAGTGGCCTTGATCAAGGCACACCCTCTCATTCTCAACTGCAATAAGGGGATAATAATGCTTGCCTTCTGTATAGGGCTGTTGTAAGGAGGGACATGGTGGCGCTGTGGGTTAAACTGCTGAGCTGTTGAGCTTGCTGACCAGAAGGTTGGGAGTTCAAGACCGCGCGACGGAGTGAGCTCCCTTCACTTGTCCCAGCTCCTGCCAACCTAGCAGTTCAAAAGCATGCGAGTAGAGAAAAGATGCGAGTAGAGAAAGAGGTATCACTTTGGTGGGAAGGTAACAGCGTTCCATGCACCTCGGCATATAGTCACGCTGGCCACATGACCATGGAAACTCTCCTTGGACAAACGCCGGTTCTACAGGCTTAGAAACGGAGATGAGCACTGCCCCCTACAGTCGGTCATGACTAGACCTAACGATCCTAAACCTAACGATCATTTTTTTCCTTCCTTCATTCTGAGCTGTTTATCACCTGAATGACTTCCATTTTCCATTATGCTCAGGACCAAAGAATGCCTCTCCATGCAATGCGCATCTTACACCTTACAGTTTTTGCACTGTACCCACTTTTCAGAATGCGCTCCGTTCCCCACCACAAGCTGCCTTTCAGCAACAGGAAGCAAGCTCATGGTATCTTTTTCCATTTGGCACAAGAGCTCAGCAAGGAACATTTCTCTGCCCAAGGGCCCAGCGCACTTGACTGACAGATACGGACAATTATCAGGTTAAGCTCTGTATCGATATTGGGAATCTGTATATTCACCACAAAAAGATCTTTGGAAAATTAGATGTGTTGAGTTGCAAACTTGAAAGGAACCCAAGTGTTGTAGGAAACAGATGACTTGATATTGCTAAGGGGAAAAAAAAGTCCAGGGTAAAAATTGCTATTCATTCACACACAATAAAAGGTGTCACTATGCAATGATTTATTCATGCAGTAAATGACAGTTACGCTCCCACGGGCATAACAGCTTGAGAAATGGGACCTATTCGTCAGGACTACTTAAACAATATCAATCGGTCGTTTATGACAATGTTTCTCCAACTGTGGGTCGGGACCCACTAAGTGGGTCGCAACCTGATGTCAGGTGGGTCACAGAAAGCTGGGTGCAGCCATCTTGGCAGCTGCAGACCTTATTCTTGCTATATTCCTTTTGTGAACAGTTTCAAGTTTCAAGTGAGGGTTGTTGGGTTTTTTAATTGTTTTCAGTTCAGTGCTTTTACATCATATTTTGTCCTCATCTTTCTTTCTGTCAAGGATGTTTTGTGGTTGTGCAATTGCTACAGTGCAAGAATGCCAGTTTGCAATCCAGAAGAGTCATTTTATAATGTCACAAAAAGAGCATTTCCTGCTTGATTCTGGGTATGACATCACTTCTAGGTTTATGACATCAGTTCCAGTGGGTCCCGACATGACTGCCATTTTGAAAAGTGGGTTCCAGTCTAAAAGGTTTGAGAACCACTGGTTTATGACATTTTCATTCCCCAGTTAAATTGGCACCGGAGAAGAAAGAACAAGAGCTCAGCCCAAACTCTTGGTTCCCCAGGAATAAGTTAACTAAAAAACCAACAGCGTACAACACGTTAAACCTGGGTCTAACTGAAATACCTGACAAGTGGGAAGGAGGTAATTAGTTATAATATTCTCAGTCCCAAATGCATGCCAGTTATCTTTTTGAAAGCTGAAATGAAAGTGAGCTTTTGCTACAGACCTCTTTGGAAAAGAAAGAAAAAACTTGCCCATGTTATAATTTATGCACCATCTGAAAAGAAATCCCCGGTGTACAAGATAGCGGCAGACTGCTGATGCTATACAAAACCGAGAGCATGTCATTAGTTCAAATAATGGAGAACAGGATCAGGTATTCAGCGTTGGAAAGGGACAGTGTCTGGTGCTCATCTGGGTTTACAGCCAGCCCTAATTCAAAGGGCTCAGGAACTGGCTAAAGCAAGCATTCGCTTTGCAATGTTTAGGAAAATTTTCTCCATTAGTGTTTAATCCTCCTCTATCTACAAATTGTTCCCCTTGTGGGGTGTGGGACGCGGTATAACAGGGAAGACGTACAACCCAAAAGCCAGTAACACTTTTAAGAAAGACCAGCTGAAATGTTTAAAAAAAAAAACACCCCAACATCTTAGCCCGAACTCTTCTCAGGCTGGATGTTTACTTGCAAAGAGACCAAGCCAAGTGGAAAAAGAGGACAATGTGGGCATGGTGGAAAAGTCCCAACAATAGTAATTATAATTGTTGGGGTACTTTTATTTATATAACAGCCATGTGCATTTTGTAGGCTTAGGGCCCAATCCTAAAGACGTCGGCGCTGGTAGGACACCTGGGTCACTGGCGCCAGGCGCGGCAAAAGTATCACGAGGAGCTCCAGAGCTGGAGGTGTGAGCCTCAGCATCGGGAAGACACTCTTCAGGAGTGGCCGGTGGTAAGTGTTAACACTGGCTGGCAGTGAGGCTTCCCAGGGTGGGGGAGGGCAGGGTGGGGGGGGCGGAGATAGTGGCAGACTCTCCCGCCAAATTCAATGCCCACTCCAAACAGGCAGGGGCATCTTCAGCTCTGTACCAGCTAAATAGCAGGTGTGGATCCGAGGAGACCCATTGCTGCTGTCAGCTGCATTCTACCCAGGATATGGGAGCAAACGTCCCCTAATACCCAGGAGACCAGGCGGCTGTACCCTACTGGATACCGCGGTGGCCACCGTTGTGCCGCTGTTCCTCCGGGCACCACCGGGGCTTAAGATGGTGCTAGCTACTACATTAGCCACAGCTAAGAACAAGACGTTTTGCTCCAGGAGCTTCTGGGACAGGAAACAAAAGTCTGATGGTCACTTGGATTTGTCTCTTTGCAAGTGAAGAATCACATTTCTCCATTTGCGTGTTGGTTTAAAATAGTACTTTCCACAGGAGCCACAGCTTAGCAGGGTCACATCGGATTTGCATGCAGTGGGGAGCCTTAGGTTGAATTTAGACATTTATTTAGACATCAAATAAATGTCAGACATTAGATGTTCATTAGACATTTATTTTTATTTATTTTGAATAATTTATACGCCGCCTTTCCCACGCTGAGGCAAATGCCCAAGGCGGCTGACATAAGCAGTCTAGTCTAAACCACAATTTTTTCAACGGGGTTTTTACAAACATACAGTATTCTTGTGGTCTGCCAACCCTCAGGCCCAGATGTAGCCTTCACAATGTGGTTCTCGCTTTTGGCTGTGTGCAAAAACCATCATTGGCAAATTTATTATTGGTTTATTGCACATTAAAAAAAACAAAAACCACACACAGCCACCACCCATACTGGAACAAGGAAACTCAAATCATGAACAGCTCCTGTTAGCAGAATTAGGTAAATTTCAGAAGTGATGTGAAATGTTATGGATGCAACATTCTGTTCAGCCTCAGCAAAAGTGACAGCAATTTATTCAGGTCCCTGCTATCCCAATTGGCTGAACGCGAAGAAGCCTGAATGGGATTTTCAGGAGACTGACAGTTTTTTAGTGGAAGTACAGATTGGGAATAGGGCAGTTTGCACAGTTTCTCCACTGGAAACCCCACATTGAAACTGCCATCAGGATGCCTGAAACACTTTTAGATCTCTGCTTCTCCTAAAGCAATGAATATTGTTGGCTGTGTTCAAAAACGTAAGATTTTTGGGTTCTCAGATGTCTGATGGATATACCATAAGCAACAGTCTGGGACTGCCCTATAAGTAGAGGTGGGAGATAACAACAATAACGAAATAAAAACACATAACACCACTTTCTACCCCTCTCATTTTTGTTAAAAGAAAAAACATCCTGGAATTTGCAAAAAAAACACCAGCCACATTTTATTTGGTGTTTATATATTATTTGATGTGGTGCATGGGAAATGACTGTGGATGCTATACACTATACTACCTATATCACCTACCTGGACTACAAGTGATTGTAATTAATAATTGTAATTATACAATTTTGAATTATGCAAATTTTGAATAAAGACATGTAACACCGCTTTCTGCACTTCTAACTTTTGGAAACCTCTCAAATCTGTGAATAAATCAAACTGTTTTTTTCCCCACCCCTACCTATAACATAGTCTATTCTCAGACGGCATGGAATTTCAAACTACTGGGTTCCGATATGTTGGTACAGAAATCCTATTCTGATCACCTTAGCATTTTGAAGAGTGCAAATAAGCTAATGACAACTGACAGCTTACTCTTAAACCGGGGTTTCAAACCGTGTTCTGCGTTTCCTTGGGAAGTTGTAAGTTGCTCAGCAAGGCGACAAATCCCCCGAAGGATGTCTTGTGTTACATGAGTTCCAGAGCGCACTCTTGGTTCATGTGGGGTGATGGTGAAGCCCAACTGGCCTGAATGAACGGCCTGGAACACGTCCCAGGAATTTCTGCAGTGCACAGGGATGGCTCAGTAGCCAAGGCGAAGTGGGGGAAAAGGAAGGATATAAGATTTGAAAGTGCTGCTGGGACAGCCTGTAACAGAGATTTTCAACCTTTTTTTCATCTCACGGCACACTGGCTACCATTGTCAAGGCACACCATCAGCTATTTGACAATGGATAAGGCACATCGTGCTGCAGGTAGACTTGCCAGGTGTCCCTTATTATAAGGGACTTCCCATATTATTATTATAAGGGACTTCCTTGTGCTGGTCGAACGTTGGCGGTGTGCAACCGGCGGTGGGCCATGCCGAGGGCGTGCCCGGTGCGTAACTGTGTGGCACAGTGTGTGGAGATGGGGGTTGTGACGCAGGACGGTCGTAGTGCCAAATCCTAAACCCGTCCCCAGCCTCAGCGGTCCCGATTCGTGCCGCTCCTGCATACGTGCACCTGCGCCTGCAAAACAGCAGGCGCAGATCCGAGCAGGCCCATAGGGAGGACTGGGACTTACGCGGGTGCAAGGGGAAAACCTCCCCTTGGCCTGCACTTCGCTGCTGCTGCTGCTGCTGCCTCCTTATGGGCTTCAGGACACAGCCCTGATGTCGGCCTTACTTAGGACTGGGCTGACAGTTAGCTAAGAGAAACCTCTCAAGTGTGGGAATTCAGTAAGCAAGTGATCTTTTAGCAGCATTCTTTAACAAACCAGAGCACATGATTCCAGACTTTTTTTTTTCCTACCCCGTCAGTATCCAAGGATTATGACAGCACGCTCCGGATTCGTCTATCTTTCCGGCTGCTGACTTTGTTGACTTCCCTAGGATAGGCTGAAAGCAACTTGCAACTATTAATTCCCCTGAGCCAGATCAATTGATAAAATGGAGTATTAGGTTGCAGTTCTGCCCTGGTGCCGGCTGTTCATTGTTGAGGAGATTAGCTTTCCTTACAGTGTGCTTGTTTTCCCTCACCCCAGAGTGTCAGATGGATGGCACTTAACTGTAATAGGTGGAACTGCACTAAAATACAAGAGAAAGCATGCTTTAGAATTAGGTAATGTCATAAGAATCTCTCTCTCTCTCTCTCTCTCTCTCTCTCTCTCTCTCTCACACACACACACACACACACACACACACACACACACACACACTCATACAATTCTTAATTTATAGCAAACACGCCTGTTCCTTTACTAAAAACAGTGCATTTTTTTTCAATACCTAAAAATACAACATGTAGCACAAACACACCACGAACGCTTTAACATAATTACAAATACAAAACACAATGCGTAAAGTTACATAATCAACTAACTAGTTAACATTGAGAATGCAACCTTACTCCTAAGGCCCACAATTCCAACTGGTGAGTGACGTAGCTAATGAAAGGATAGCCCAGTGCAGAGGGCAAAATGATTCCCCCGAACTGACATCATAACAGGAAGTGACACCACAGTTGTGGAAGTATACAACCACAGTTGTATATTCGTTCTCTTCAAATACGTTTTGAAGATATTAGAATGAAGATATTACACTACTATATGTTTCATTGCATTCTGCATGAAATTCTGCATCAAATGATTGATAACATGACAGTATTATACCTAAAACCTGCAATTTTAGCAAACTGCGATTTTTACATGACCGTTGTATTTTCATTTTTTGGCCATAACGTTTGATAGAATGTAGATATTACACTCCAGTTCGTTTCATTGCATTCTGCATTAAATTAAAGGTAAAGGTTTCCCCATGACCGAATGGTCTAGTCGTAACCGACTGTAGGGGGCGCTGCTCATCTCCGTTTCAAAGCCTGTAGAGCCAGCGTTTTGTCCGAGGACAAGCTTCCGTGGTCAAGTGGCCGGCATGACTCTACGCTGTAGCGCACGGAACGCCGTTACCTTCCCACCGAAGTGGTCCCTATTTATCAACTTGCATTTAGGTGCTTTCAAACTGCTAGGTTGGCAGGAGCTGGGACAAGCAACGGGAGCTCACTCCGTCATGCAGTCTTGAACTCCCAACCTTCCGGTTGGAAAGCCCAGCAGCAGCAAATTAACCCGCTGCACCAATTAATAAATCCAATTAATTGCATTAAATTACCTTTCCACTAAAACATAACATGATGGTATTATTCGTAATCACTAATGTTTTCACAATTTTGGCTACTAGTGTCAAACCAGAAGGTTCAAACTCAGCTTGTTGCACCCCTAAAGCTCATTGCCTGGTGAAACTGCACCCTCTGTACCTCCTTAGCTACACCTCCGCTCTCGGTCCCTACATGCCATGCCAGAGGACCCCACACTTCAACCATTAGGAGCAATTTTCGGAGATCAGGGCCTCCACTGGGAAAGGGAGCTGGAAAGACCTGTGTCAGCCAGCAACTGCTAGCAGAAAAGGAAAAACAGGTGGTCAAGTAGCTAATCTGGCAGAATGTTTGGACAGTAGCTACATGGCTTGAATCCAATCCTTCATTAGGTCACTAGAATCTCTTCCAACATACACAGCTGTATTATGGCCACTTAACTTTTAAGCACGCGGTTAGCGGGGAAGCATGTGTCACAGCAAACTCAGAACAGGTTAAGCTTCAGACAGGAAGAAACAAACAAACACGGAAGCAACTAAAAGCAACTTAAGGTGCTGCCCAGAGAAGACAATTTTTCCATGCACACTGTTATTATAGCTTGCTATCAACAGTTCTCAGTTGTTCTCATTTCCCGTTGCACTGCCCACAAAATTATTTATTTTTTAAAAAAGTAACTTTTAAAAGTAAAAGTTATTTAGAGTAGATTACTGGTGCTCATTCACCTCCACCCCAGCTTTCTCAACAGCAACCTGGGGAGTCTGCAAGCTTACACAGTCTACAGGCCAAATACAGTCGAATGTGGTTCTACTTCAATGCAACCCTTAAATCAGATTTCCCCGCAAACACTCCCATTTGTCACCTCCTCTGTTACACAGGTGTAGGCAGAAAGCTGCCACCATCTGAATTTTTCTAACTTTTCTAACTTGGATACTAAAGAGACAGAAGCAAAAGTCCCCAAGGTGCACACAATAGCCGGTTCTTACGGCTACCACTCTCTAATGCCAACTGAAATGCCATGGCTCCATGACAGGAGAAATTATAACCTAAGCTAATGAGTTCCTAAGTGAGAACAAAGTGCTTGTTTCCAGTAAGGTAAAGGTTTCCCCACGACCGAATGGTCTAGTCTATGGGGCGGTGCTCATCTCTGTTTCTAAGCCGAAGAGCCAGCGTTTTGTCCGAGGACAAGCTTCCGTGTTCATGTGGCCGGCATGACTATACGCCAAGGCGCACGTAACACCGTTACCTTCCCACCAAAGTGGTACCTGTTTATTCGCATTTTTATGTGATTTCAAACTGCTAGGTTGGCAGAAGCTGGGACAAGTGATAGGAGCTCACTCCGTTGCGCGGTCTTGAATTGCCAACCTTCCGGTCAGCAAGCTCAGCAGCTGTGGGTTTAACCCACAGCACCACCACATCCCTTGTTTCCAGTAACCACCTACTTAATGACATCATTTCTGGCACTCACTAGGCATCATGAATGCTATTTGGCCCAGTGTATAAAACAAGTTTGACACCCCCAATCCAATGCTTCATGGGGGATTCGCCTGCCCACTTGCCGCAACAAAATGGCAAGTAGGCTATCCCTCATTGTTGCTGCCTGCCTTTTTTGCCATCTTTTGCCCTTTGCCCCTCCAACCTTTTCCCTTGTCTGGTTGAGCAATGCCTTCTCCTATGCCTTTTTTTCTCTATTGTTTTTCAGCCTTTCAAGCAACTTGTTTTACTTTTACCATGGACCAGCCTGCTCTCAGTTTACTCAGGAGGGAGTCGCTTGAGCCAGGCATCTACCAGCGACCACTCATCTTTTGCTACTTATTGACTTTAAGGGACTTCTACACCAGCCCTTGGGATTCTCTTTTAACCTGAACGACTTTTCCCGAAGTGGCCTGTTTGAGCTTTCTAGCTTTGGTGGCAGTGAAGACTACCGTCTCCCAGTTCAATCTCAGTTTACTCAGTTCCAATGGGTGAAGTAGTCACTAACTGCTGGGCACTGCATTCCACCCAAGAAGGTTTAATAGCAGGAGACGGCATGACGTCATTTTCTTGAAGCCACATCTGGGCACCTGCGGCCATATTTGTGGACTCAGTCAGATCATTGCCGCCAAGGAGGATTGCAGCGAATTCACGAATTAAAATCTCCCTGCATGTGTGTAAAAGTTAATATTAACCTCTTTAATCATGCCTGCGTGTTCACACTTTATTTTTCCGCCTTTCATTTTCTACTGTAATATTTGTGAAATTCTGAACATTAACAGAATTTTTTTTATGGGGCATGACCATTTTATTTTTGCTTGTGTAGATTTCAATAAAGTCTGTCAAAATAGTGCAATCTGAGTTTAAACAGACAGCAAGTATGTTCAGTAATATTATTATGAGGAATTTCACCTTGTAATTGCATATAAATCATAATAAGGTTACCAATAATGTGTCTACATGATCACATGTTTTTATTTTCGTATTTATTTAAGGAATAAACTATTCAGTCCTAAACAGTACGAGCAAAGCAATCTGAAATGCTTGGAATGAGGATTGTTTTGAGTTAACTAACATGGCGGCTAAGCCCGCCCACTGGCTTCACCTCGCGAGCATTAGTGTGTTAACGGATGCCGTCTCCTGCTATTAAACATTCTTGTTTCCACCAGATTAATGGGAGCCCTGAAAGAGGGGGGGTCCTTCACTGCAGGGAGAGAGACCTACATGGATTCAATGGTGCATGTGTTGAGTCCATGCAGACATTCAAGTGACCATGTGTACATCACACCCTTCCATTTCTTCACTTACCCTGGATATATATACACACCATAGCAGAAAACGCTGGGTTCTCAATTTTACTGCATTTTCAAATAATATATAAAGATATTGGCTTGAGCTGCTTACAACCCTTATTTATTCAGAAAAATAGTACCCCTTGAGGCCTATTAACAGTAATGGAGCATGGGAATTTCCTTCCATGGTACTTCAGGCTGAAACTAATAGTGCTTTATACTACCGTTCTACTCTCCTAGGTGCAGATCGTTAGATAACCATATTATGCTCAAATGACTGGATATTCCCCACAACACCACACAAAACAAACCGCAATGAGGAAAAAAAAACATACAGATCCGGCAGAGGTGGGAGAAAACAGTGTGTGTGTTTATGCAGATTTTGGAGATTGTTTTTTACAAAAATGAGGACGACGATTGATCACTTTAAATAGCTCTCATTAAACTCGTTATGCTCAAGTTGGAAGTTATATGATGGGCCCCAGATATTTGTGGGGGTTCCGTTCCTGGAGCCCCTCCCCCCCCCGGTACCAAATTCTGCAGGTACTGAAATAGAAAGCAGTGCTGCATGGTTGTTGTTGTTTTAACTTCTTTATCACTACTTTCTCCCACCTCTAGCTTTTCTTGTTACAATTTGCACAGCTCCGTCTTTTCACATGCTAGAGAAGAGCAGGACTGTGGCCAGCCCTGAGGGTTAGGGCTCATCAGCATGAATTGGCATCATGCCAGCTTGTCGGCAGTCAGGGAGTGGAACAAGCGTATGCCCCCATCCATTGCCAGTCTCTTTCCAGCGAGCTTGGCACCCACTCTTCTCCCTGCTTCAGGGTGCAGTTCTGACCCACATTCCAGCACCGGAGTAAGGGCAAAGTAGCTCCGAGGTAAGGGAACAAACATTCCCTTCCCTTGAGGAGGCCTCCGTGACTACTATCCTGGAAATTTCTACTCCGCCCCATCCTGGAAATTTCTATGCTGGAAATTTTGCACCCTCAGTACGGAATTAGCAGCTCGCATTAGGGTCACGTAGAAATATTTTCCAGCTGTGGCTGTTGGCTTCTTAATTGTGGGTTTTTCATCTGCTACATGCACATATCTGCCTAGGAAGATCCTTAGTGGGTAGTTCTTTAATTAGTTTTCTCCCCGAGTGCTGGTAGGAGGGAATCGCCTTACAGCCATGGTACATGAATGGTACTTGAGGTGGTGTCTAGAGCTGTGAAGGCCCAGAAAAAGGCTTTTCCTGAAGGCTTTTTGTTTTTTCCCGAAAAATTGGAAAAATCGAAAAAAGAAAAAAAAGAAAAAAATTGCAGAAGCAGAGACTGAAACTGATAATTACAGCTCAGAAAATGATTCTGATTAAATTTCATGCCCATTCATTTAAACTTAGTCCCACTCCCTTCTACACACTTCCCCCCTCTTCAATTCTTTTTATGAGAATGGGTTTTTAATTTTTATTTAATACTGTAGAGAGGAAATATGAATAATTGTTACTTCTGGATTTTTTAAAAAAAAAAATGTGTGGAGGTTTTTTGTCTGTTCCACATAAACCAGCAAACAGTTCAGGAGATTGTTGCTCCATTTGTTACAATTACAAATGAATATAAAAAAGTAGATTCTGTTGGTAATAATTGTTTAGATACACTATATTTTTAATATGCTAGTTGTAATAATTTTACGCCAAGTCAAATTGTCCATTGTCATATTTTATGTTCCTAAAGTAACAGAATGACTTTAAATCTGGAAAATAAGAAAAAAATGCTACTGTAGAATTTTTTCAATTTTTCTGAAAATTTCTGGGTTTTTTCCTGAAAAAACAGAAAAAAATGGGTTTTTTTCCCCAAACTTCAAAATTTCCAGAAATTTTACATCTCTAGCTGGTGCCCAATGGTACACACGGGGGCCCCAGATCGGCCACCACTTGGCAGCAACACAATGTGACAAGCAGTGGTAGGAGACTTGGTTTGGTGAACTTTCAGTGGTATTTCCAGTAGGCGAATACCCTTCCAATGGTACCCCTGATAGGTGGACCATGCACAGTGGGACAGCAGAGGACAAATGTCAGGGAACTCGGCCTTACAGTACAGTGTATTACTGGTGAACACCTGGAGACTGAAAGGGAATCTCATGCAACAGCCCCTCAGGGTTGGGGGTATCTGGGAATGAACGCCCTTTAGGGAATTTCCTGGCTCACACACTCAGAGTTCTGGGGCTTGAGTGAGGGTGATTCAGGCAGTTGCCTCCACACTGTCAACTTTGAGGAGCTGATAGTAGTCTTGCGAGCGCAGTATGATCCTGGGTGTTCCACCCAAGCAGAGACCGAAGAACAGTTTATGCTCTGGCGAGAACTGTATCACGCCCAATGATCATGCCCACACAATATTTATCAATGTTCTCAGATCTCTGCTAATTCAATTACAATGCAATCCTAACCTGGAGCTGGGCCGGGATGGTTAGGCCAGCAAAGTTGGGCTGGCACAAGCATCACCTGAAAGCCCGTTTGGACCACTCAGAGTCAGGAGGGATGGCAAACGTCTCTCTGCCTCGAGAGTGGTGCGAACATTACAGTGGACCTGGTGCCGGCCAAATTTTGCTGGCCGAACTGTGCCGCCCAAACTCCAGGTTAGGACTGCGCTCTCAGTAAAATTGTGGACTACATTTCACCCAATACAGTTGACTCATCTCTTATTTATGTGAGTGGATGCAAAAAAGATACCAGAATTCGCATGTGATGTCAGCGGTGTTGGACAGCAGTGATCATGTTTCAAGTGTTCTCATAGAACACTTCCTCTTCCCCAGACGGACAAAAAAAGAGGCTTCCTCTTCCCCAGACAGACAAAACAATTCATCTAGAATGCAATCCTATACACACTTAAGAACAAAAGAGTCTTGTTGCTCTTATTGCTGGATCAAGCCAAAGGCCGACCTAGTCCAGCTTCCTGTCCCTCACAGATGCTCTGGGAGCAACCGAGACAATAAGATTGTGCTGCCATTCCCTTGCTGCTGGCACTCAGAGATAGGCTCTAAAACTGCTGGTTGCACATAGTATACATAAGCGGTGATGGCTGTTTCCTCCTGTCCAATCCTCTTTTAAAGGCATCTAACTCAGGTGCCCCCACCAAATCCTATGACAAGGAGTTCCACAGATTAGTTACACACTGAAAGCAAGTATAATTGAAGTAACTTCAATTAACTGAAGTAACTGAACTCGTTTAATTGAACTCAGTAAGACTTACTTTGAGATTCTGTTTATGGTGCAGCAACATTCTTTTCTGAGGCCCTCCTTTTCAGGAGAACATTGATAACCATTTTGAAGGGTCATAACGACTTGGGCAGCCCAAACCTAAGTAAGGCCAACATAGCAGGGCTGTATCCTAAAGCCCATTAAGAGGCGGCAGCAGCAAAGCGCAGGCCAAGGGGAGGTTTTCCCCCTACACCCACGTAAGCCCCAGTCACCCCAATGGGGCTGCTCAGATTTTGCAGCTGTTTTGCAGGCGCAGGTGCACGTATGCAGGAGTGGCATGAATCGGGGCCGCCGAGGCTGGGGACGGGGTTTAGGATTTGGCACTACGCAGCGGTGTCATGCTACCGGTACGCCGGGCGGGAGGAACGGGTGAGCGGCAGCCCGCCCGTTGCATCACGCTCCGTTTCACTGAAACGGACTGCCGCTCACCCGTTCCTCCCACCCAGCGTACCGGTAGCATTACACCGCTGGCACTATGGCCGTCCTGCGTCACAACAACCCCCATCTCCACCCACTGCGCCACTCAGTTACACCCCCGGTACACCTCTGGAATGCCCTTGGCGAGACCCAGCACCGACCGCGCACCGACAACGCTCAACCAGCACAAGGCCGGCACTGCTGGTGGTTGCGGCGGCGCCCCAGTGTTGGCGCTGCTGCTTGCACCGATATAGCACCGTACCGCCTACGCTGATGCACTTGACGGCACGTTTGCAACAGCGTTCGGCCAGCGCAACGGGGGTATAGGATTGCACTCTTAGAAGCCAAAATTACCTTTTTTCAAAAAATAATCAGTACATAACTGAGACCTGGATGTCAATTTCCATTAAGAACACATTTGAGGAGAAGGAGGTACCACTCATTTTCTAAGCCTCACCAACAAATAGGAGGTGGCCAAGTCGACACTGAAGTTCACAGCACATTTCTATACATGTAAGCATGCATGGGATTATAGCTTCAAAAGCATACTAGGCAGTTGCTCTTTGGAGGACATTAAGAGTAAACTTGGTACGTAATAGACCAGGGGCAGCCAAACAGTGGCTCATAAACAACATATAATACAGCTCCAAGAAATATGTTGGCTGAGCTCATTTTGCCTCACAAACAACAAAAAAGGTAATAAGAGATTTTCAAGCTTTATAATTATTTACCACAGTGTTCCTCAAACTGTGGGTTGGGATCCACTGGTCGTGATCTCATGTCAGGTGGATTGCAGAAAGCTGGGAGCAGCCATCTTGGAAGTTGAGGACCTTACTCTTGCTATATTCTTTTTGTGAGTGTTAACAGTTGGAATTTTTTGTCCTAATTTTGCTTTCTGTCAGTGATGCTTGATGCTGCTTGATGCGTGTGCTTCTTCCTGACTCCAAAAGTGGTCCAAACGCACTTTATGGTGCATTTGCAACACACCTAGGCTAGCACAAGGGACTTGTGCCAGCCTAACTCCAGGTGAGGATTGCGCTCTACCTATACTACTTCTTGTCAAGTTGATTATAACCATGTGCCAGAAACGTGCTATATTCTGACGTTATAAAGATTGCAACAACTCCACAGTCTACTTTTTCCCTCTTCATGCAGCACTGAAATAAAGTTTCATTCACAAAATTTTGTCGTTGCTTCTATTTTGTAGGCAAAACTGTCTGTGGATTTATTTTATTTTATTGCTGTTGTTGTGGATGCTGGTAAGGTTTGTTTATGACTGCCTTAACAAAGAGGCCTCCACAGGGATAATAAGGGCAAGGAGGAAAAATATGCCATAACCCGCTTTTAATCATCACATGACCATTGTTTTTCCAGAGCTGCTACTTTACATTTAACTGATATTGAATGCATCTGGTACTCCAGTCGCTCAAAGGCAAATGTAACATTGTGTATTCTCATTATATCCTCTAACGTACTCCCTGTTCCCGATACCATCCTGTCCATGTGCAATTCCAAATGGAGACACACCAATCCTCAAGTACGTCTCCCATATGTTCCTAGGGGTATGGAAAGCCTGGCAAGCTGATTTAGCGTATTTTAGGACTTCGACAATAAGGTTAAACCATCTGTGAAAGTATAGCCTCCTACCTCAAACGTCCTATGCCATTAATCTTAAATGACTGGGCAGCCTATTTCTGCCAGTACTTCCCAACCTACCTTTTTTTGAGAATACTCAGCATCCTTTTTTGCTGCAACATCTAACTGCATGCATAAATCTTAGTTTTCTACGTTTACCTGTACAGGCATGCCCTGGTATCCACTCGGCTTCTGTTCCAGACCTCGCCGTGGAAACCTGAAACTGTGGATACTGGAGATGCCTTTTTAAACATAGGGGAACA